>JAUZST010044942.1:0-84961 GCA_034779995.1 Parotocinclus haroldoi
GAACAGAAGCTGGTCTACATGTTTAGATGCAAGTGTGCTCGATTATCGATTATTGACATTTGTTAAACGATTCAGAATCATTAACGTCTGAATCGCGATGCATCTAAAAATCGATTTCCCCACCCCTAATATATATATGGGCCCAGAGTTGTATTGGTATTTATATTCTAATACTACTGGGTTTATAAAATAGTACCTTTTTTAATTCTATTTGTTCACCATAGTTAATATAGTGTTTCTTATGAGCACCTGCTAAATACAAAGCTTTGGTATATCAGAAACGAGGAGAACTGTGATCAAGACGTTCCTGAACTTTGTTTTTGGTGCTGGAAAAGTTTTCATTTCAGGTTTTGACTAACTGCGTTATTTTATTTTGTCCTTAAGTTGAACTTATTTTTGCTGTCCTTGCTGGCAAGAACCCCTGCTAGTTTCCTTTAATACAAGTATGCTCTGAAATGTGAGCAAACAATTTATTCAGTCGAATCTTAACTTGAACACACACTTACCACTGACTTGTGTTCATGACTTTAGTGTTTGACTATGCATCTTTATTGAACATGTTTCTGTCTCCTGTTCGGCTTTGTGCAGGCATATGCAGGGTCTTTAGCAGCTCAAGATGTTCAACAAGTCATTTGCTACTCCCTTTGGGGGAGGAACAGGAGGATTTGGGACTTCATCCACGTTTGGACAACAAAGTAAGGAAAACCACTGTTTTCATGGGTATTCTTCTTTATAAATGATGATAATTATATACAATATGGTGCAAATAGTTTTTATTCTTTTATTAATTTTGTTGTATTTTTATATATTGTATATAAGTATATTAATTTCTTATGAAGGGCCTTAAATTACTGTTTGCAAAACTGAAATTAATAAAGCAATAATTTTTTTTTTAATTGCATGTCTGTCAATTCTATGCATTTTTTGTCCAGCGTATTACTGTATTATGTTTGTGATGAATTGTGTTATACAGTGACCTCTCACTTGTATATTGCTTGATGTTTTAGATGCTGGGTTTGGAGCAACAGGTGGTTTTGGCGCCTCTGCTTTTGGGAGTGGAAATAATACTGGAGGTCTGTTTGGGGCAACACAAAACAAACCTGGTATGCTACTTTATAATCATCTTTAACTGTCTGGTTTTAATTGTAGGCAATCACAAGAGTGAAGTTTTGGTACTATAATCATGATACTGTACGTTAATGTATAGGACCTTGGAATTCCCCATCCTTCCCCTCCAAAATAAAGTGATGCTGTATAATTAAATGTGTGCTACTGTGGGAAAAGAAATACTTTGAGAAAGAATTTGTAAGCCTTCCTTTGAATACTGATGGTCAGTCTAACTGGATGATTAAAACATGCTTACAGTTTTATTTGTGGCCCAAGTTAAACAACAGTATACTGCACAGAAATGTCAATATCTAAAAATGAAATATCACCCAATTTGTGTGAGCAGTATACTATTTTATTGCATTATTACTATTGGTTGTAACTGAAATTTTGAACCCACTGACTTGAGAGCTTGGTGAGTTTTGTTTGCTTGAAAATATTGATCCATCACATTAACAGTGGTTACAGGTTGCTTGTCCAATGTCTTTTGAGTTTGTGAAGTGATATTTTCCCTGTTGAGCTTCTGCTGATCAGTATGCTCATGTCTGTGCCAAGTGGAGAGCAAAGGAAACCTCCGTTTTTTTTTTTTTTTTTTTTAATTTTTAAATTGTACTGCCTTTATGCACTGAAGTGTAGAGTGCTTCTCCCTCACTCACCAGTGCATCTCAGCAGGTTTTGAGACTTTCATTCCGTTAAGAGGAATACCTTAACTTGTATGATTGGTGATTCTCAACCAAGGCTACAGTACAGACGAAAATATTGTATACTGGAAGGTTTGCCCATACAGCAATTTCTATGTCCTGGTACATAAGAACAGTGGACAATGTTTTGATGTGGCCAAGCGAGGAGCTTCTCTACAAAATCAGGTTCTTCCAGTAATCCGATCAAGCAGTATACATGCAGTTGAGTAATCAAATAATGGGAAACCCCCGGGTTTTACATAACCCAGGGAATAATTGCCTTTCTACTTGACAATCAGCCAAACTCATATAAATATGTGAAGTAAACTTCAGTTTTCAATGTTAAAAGATCAAATTAATTTATTTTAGTATATATTGGATTTTAGCTTTTCTGCAAAGTGTTTGACAGACGTTTAGCTGGTGTTGCATTTCATTCCCGACTTGCCAGATCCCACGAGAGAATCTTCCACCTGGTCTATGTAAATAAGACCAAAAGGAGTGCTATGCTATGAATAAGCGTTTGTGTTTTTTTTAATTAATTAATTAATTTTTATGGTAGCTGCTCTGCGGACATGTGTAGACTGGCAAATCTGATTGAAAATGGGTAATGGGATACATGTGATTACTGGGGTGAAACCATCTCTCTTTATCAAAATACTTAATATGACATCACCACATATGTACATATAAATGGGCACAGAATAGCATTTACTCATACACATAGCATGTACTCCTACAAGTTTAAGAGCTGAATGGTGAAAGATGATAGGGGTATTGAGCTAACTTGAAATTAAACAATTGTACAACTGATCTGTTGTCTTCTCTGCTCATCCAGGTGGACTCTTTGGTTCCAACACTTTCAGTCAGCCTGTTACGTCCTCCACTAGCAGTGGGTTTGGATTCGGTGCCACAAGTGGAACCTCCAACAACCTCTTTGGCAGTACCAACACTGGCGGTGGAGGCCTTTTTTCACAGGGCAATGCATTTGCCGCCAATAAACCAGCCGCATTTGGCAGTAAGCAAAGATTAATCTTGCTGAGTGAAACCATGATTCTAAAATGAGTCATAAGATTTATTTTCAAATGTATTTTGCAGCCTTTGGCACCAGTACCAGCAGTGGTGGCCTGTTTGGGACAACCAACACCACCACCAACCCATTTGGAGGAACGTCTGGGTCCTTGTTTGGCTCATCAAGCTTTACTGCCACCCAGCCTGGAACGACTGTTAAATTTAACGTAGGTTCAGCCATCTGTTGTGAGTGTTTTATAGCATATACACGAGCGGAATACCGAGTAATTCTAAAGATAATTTACTTTATGACTTTCTGTTTCAGCCACCAACAGGAACTGATACAATGGTAAAGAGTGGTGTGACAGCCAGTATCAATACCAAACACCAGTGCATCACCGCCATGAAGGAATATGAGAATAAATCCCTAGAGGTGAGCTGTAGTCTCAGGTCATACTCTGTATTATTGTTCTGAATTTAACTGGTGGGTTGTTATGAATTTTGATGTGCTGTGTTTTGCCTTTTAGGAACTAAGGCTCGAGGACTACCAGGCAGGCAGGAAGGGTCCCTCTAACCCAATGGCAGCCAACGCAGGAAGCCTTTTTGGAACAACTCCTGCAGCAACTCCCAGCACTGGTACTGGCTTGTTTGGCTCGTCGGGTACTGGCTTCAGCTTCAACCAGACCAAGACCTCATTTAGTACCGGTAAGTGAATGTGTATTTTAGTTTGGTATGCAGTAAAACGTAGATAATGAATGTCTGTTCTGGTATTGGGCTAATACATTCATCTTGTTGATAATGTATGTCATAAATATATTGTTAATAACTTTTCTTTCCTTTTTGTAGGTGGCACTGGCTTTGGTGCAACAGCAGGTGGTTTATTCGGCCAGCAGCAGCAGCCAGCAACTAATAGTCTGTTTAAACCCTTTGGCCAAGCCACCACCACCCCGAACACTGGCTTTTCTTTTGGTGCCACCAACACCATGGGCCAGCCCAACACAAGCAGCATGGTTAGTACTGGCAAAACTACCACACAACATTGGTTGGGGCAATGTAAAACAAAGCACATTTTCTTGAATGTTTTTAAACAGAAAACTTGAGCCAATTAAAAACATAGGTTTAAAATTATTAACCAAATTCAATTGTAGCTTTACATATATCAAATAACCAAGTGAAAAATGTGAAAAACCTTTTTCTCAAAACAACGAAATTGAAATTATTTTGAATTAATGTGTGCTTTTCTTCTATGAAAGTAATTTGTCTGCACTTTAAAGAAATTAAGCTTTATTGCATTCTTTAGCTGTTTCCATTGCAAGTATTATTGCAGCCTTTGATATATAGAAAATGCAGTTGCTTTACATGGTCAATCTTTACGATATTTTTGCATTGTGGTGCATAGTTACACCCCTAATTCCTAGTCATATTTTTGTGATAGTCAGTTGTTTTTACTAAATTCTTTTGTGTGACTTTACCCACGTGTATACACAGTTTGGGGGGGGGGGGGATCAGCACTGGATGTTATGCGGTTTATATGTCGGAGACTATTGGAGTGGGTTCATCTCTAATAATATTTAATATGGTAATAAATATGACAAAGTAATTAAAACCAAAAGTTTTTGTTTGCACCTCTCCTGCACCGCTCAGTGCAGACTTGTCCCGTTTAAGTAGCAGCATATCACCACCACAAATTGCTGGCCATGTGAAATTATTTCATGGTCACCAAATACATTAGAGAAGAGCATATGTGCATAGACATGATTACAGTAACACTCCTATTTAAATCCCGACTACAACACACAGGGTGTTTTAATCAGTTGGCACATTATCAATTCCACTTAACCACTGTAGCAAATCATGAAAGCAATGGAAGTGGATAACGTTCTGAATGTTGAGGTTTTCTTACTTCTGCTTAGGCTTTCATATTACTTGATGGTTAATTTTCAAATTATGGCTGTTCAAAATGTGATTGTAAATTGTATTGTTAAGCTCTAGCAAAACAACTGTGTAATGTCAAATGTTGTGGTACTTGGTGCAGGAGGACATGTTGCCATCGAAGCATTTTTTTTTTAACTTTTATTATTTTTTTTTTCTTGCTACCAGGGTCTGTTTGGAAACACAGCATCATCCCAGGCCGGAGGACTGTTTGGAAATACAGCCAACACCAGTACGGCCACAGGCTTTGGCACAGGCACTGGGCTTTTTGGGCAAACCAACGCCGGTTTTGGGAATGTGGGTACACAGGTGACTGGTGGAAGCCCCTACACTCAGTTTAAGATTTCAGGCTTATCCAAAGTTTTTACAAATACATATTTGATTTATTAATTCTGTTCATAGGCATGGCAATTGATTATGCAACCAGTGTCTTTTAATGAACCGGTTTGCTGCATGCGTTTAATAGGCTACATGCTGCAGTGGTGCTTTGTTTTTATATGGTAGTAAAATGCTCTTGTCATTGCAGAATTTGTTTGGTAATAAGCCTGCTGGATTTGGTACCACCACCACCAGTGCTCCTTCCTTTGGTACAGGGACTGGTCTGTTTGGCAATAAGCCCACACTCACTTTGGGTACCAACACCCAAACATCCTCATTTGGTAAGCGGTTTTAGTAAGAAACATTTTGTAAGTTTAATTTAGTGTAATTTCTAACATCTATGTATTGTTTCTATACTGTGTGTATTTTAGGGTTTGGGGTCAACCCTGCTGGAGGAAGTCTGTTTGGAAACAAAACTGGTGCTGGTACCTTAGGAGGAGGTCTTGGAGCAGGTTTTGGAACTGGTATGTTCGGTGTCTTTTTAGATGTATAAGAAACAATGTGTTTAAACAAGTCTTCAGTTCTTTGTATTGGATCTGAGGAGCTTCCCTCTTTTTCCTTTCAGGTGTAGGTACAGGACAGACATCTCTCTTCGGAAACAACCAGAACAAAATGGGCACAGGTCTGGGTACAGTTGGGACATTTGGGACATCTGGTTTTAACACAGGAGCCAGTACACTGAATTTTGGCGCACCACAGCAACCTGTTGGTCAGTATTACTTTTAAGCACTATTACAGGAGACTTTATTTAATGTTGCCTGTTTGTTCTGCTTAGATCTTAATTCAAACAATTGTGAACTGTAGTTATTTATTACAATGTATTTTAGGAGTAAATTAATTATGCAACCCATGTTTCTTTTCCAGCTCTGACTGACCCCAATGCGGTGGCCCAGCAAGCAGTGCTGCAGCAGCAAATCAACGCCCTTGCCTATGCACCTTTTGGAGATTCCCCCCTCTTCAGAAACCCACTTTCAGACCCCAAGAATAAGGAGGAGGTGGGCTTTACAGTTTAATCACAGTACCCTTTAATCAATATTTATGATTAGGAGGGTTTTTAGGAATTCAGCTGCCTGGCTTACTGCCTTGTGTAGGTGTTGTGCTATTGGCAATATTATATTCTTCATTTTCTTCTTTACAGCAATTGATCGTTAAGGCATGCTTGTCCCATGCAATAAAAATACATAAAAGAACAAACTGAGTTTAGAAACAGAAGAGGAATTGATGCATGAATTACATTTACTAGAGATTTTTTTTATACTGTCATAGAGGTCAGCAGATCAGATGCACAGTTGTCCATTCAGTTCATATTTTCAGTTTGAGCTGCAGCAGATTGAAAATGTTGGAATAATTTTACAATCTCTAGAGACATTAGAGGAGCAAGCTGTTGTGACTGTTGTCATTGTCACTTTATTCCAGACTGTTATGTCAGATGTCAATGATGCGTTGTCATTAAAAACACTCAACTTTTAGTCTGTTTGGCATGTTCAAAATGTCAGTTTCAGTGCATCAGTAGTTAGTAGTTGATACTTTTTATTTATTTACTTTTGCGTTGATACTAATGCTTTACGATGGATTGTTGTTTTCTCTTTTATTAGCGCTTAAAGCCCACAAATCCAGCAGCCCAAAAAGCCCTGACAACCCCTACGCACTACAAGCTGACCCCTCGTCCTGCCACACGTGTCCGCCCCAAAGCCCTGACGTCCTCAGGCTCTGGAAAGAATCAGCTGTTTGATGGCCTTGATGATGATGAACCTACCCTCACCAATGGCGCTTTTATGCCTAGGTATGTCATGCCAGCGTACAGAAGAGCCCACAACTCAGTTAATGGCTTGTAATGATTGCAATGATGATTTTTATTGGTATTTTTAATCTGTTCTCTGCTGTATTCAGGAAGAGTATAAAGAAGCTGGTGTTGAAGAACCTGAATGGCAGCAGTCTTTATAATAGCCCACTGAGCAGGGATACTGATGACTTAAACTCTCCTTCTGAATACCCACAAAATGGCCTTGGGTATGATTTTTTTTTTTTTTTTTTAAATTTCTTTCTAGCTTATTAAGCTTTGAGAATGTTTGCTATTTCACTGTTGTACAGCTAGTAAAAAAATGTAACATGGTGCTACCAAGAAAACTCTTTGCTTCATTTCCAGCCTAAGAGGAGATCTGAACGAAACTCGAGATGCTGAGCTAGAGGGTGGAGCTGACGACTATCTGCAAGTCTCCAAATTTTATACCAACCCAGTTGCCAAGCCAATTCCACATACTCAGACCAGCCCCTCATTGCAAGACACCATCACTGAGCTGAACGTAAGGAGAGCCCTCAATGCCCGTGATGGCCTGGATCTCAGCAGTGAGGAGATCTCTCTGGGAGACGAGTCTGTTCAGGAAGAGCGAGATGAGGAGCTGGAGGCCCAGAAACCACCTCACCCAGCTGGTAATTTTAATTAATCTGTCCTTCTAAAGCTTTTATTGTATGTTTTAATACAAGCGCACAAGTTTCATGACCCGCCTATTTGGGTGATGAGAAAGAAGAGTTAATTCTCCCCTCCCTTGTCTACAGGTATAGTCCTCACTCGAGTGGGCTACTACACCATCCCATCGATGGAGGACCTGGGAAAGATGTTGAATGAAAATAGCGAGTGTATAGTGGAGAACTTCACCATTGGAAGGAAAGGTAAACTTCAATTTCAGGTCGTAAACTTTGTATTAGTGGCTGACGTGTGCGTGTTTTTTTTTATTTATTTATTTTTATTTATTTATTTATTTATTTATTTTTTTTTAAGCTTAAGTTTAATTTAATTTTCATTTTTTAAATGGCTGAAGCCGATTTTGTGAGAGTGTTGTGGCTGATATACAGAGTGAGTCAAAAGTAACAGGACATGTCAAAGGTACACGCAAAGGCACTGAACTGCATGCATGCAACTTCTGTACTGCAGGCTATGGATCAATTTTCTTTCCTGGCGAGCTGAATCTGACAAACATTAACCTTGATGAAATTGTCCACTTCAGACGGAAGGAAGTTATAGTCTACCCTGATGACAAAGATAAACCTCCAGTGGGAGAGGGCATTAATAGGTGAGTAGCACTTTCAATTGGACTTTCAATTACAGCATTTACTTCCATTAAGAGATTTATTTAGTTGATTTGCATGTGGCTTACTTTTATGAATTGTTTTACTTTACAGACGAGCAGAAGTAACTCTTGATGGTGTTTGGCCTAATGACAAGACCACCTGCACTCAGATCAAAAGTCCTCAGCGCCTGAGTGAGATGAGCTATGAGGGACGGCTGGAGAATGCATCTCGCAAACAAGGTGCTCGTTTCCTGGAGTACCGACCTGAGACTGGGTCCTGGGTGTTTGAGGTTAGAGGTTTTTCATGATCAAGATCAGTCTTGTTCATTTTGTTTGGGCATGTGATGCTTACTTAGTATTTATAAAACAGATCGACAAAACACTCTAAAGGTCAGCTGCCCTCTGATAAAAGATTTGTCAGTTTTCCCCTCTGTGAATTATTCCTCTGGGTTTCCTTGTACAGTTATGTACACATGCTCATCATCCACTTTAAAAGGTATATCAGTCCTACTGCTCGTTACTGCTAATATCTAATCAGCCATTTTTATGGCACCAATTAAGTGTATTCCCACCTCTGTCAAGCTGCCACAATTAGATCCTTAAGCAAGACCCTTAACCCACCGTTGCTTGATATGTAAGACTGTCAGTTGTAAGTCGTTCTGGATAAGGGCATGTACTGTAGATATTAGGGGTGAATCGATACACAAATTTCACAATACGATATATATTGCAGTTTTTGCTTCACGATACTATACATTTTTGATACAACATGGAGAAAAAATTCCATTTCTCTTATTTTTTTGATGTAGAGGTCAGAGGCCAATACAAACTACATTTTTGGAAAGGATGACTAGTACTAGAAGTTTTAATAGAAATGAGTGCGAGATGGAATTTTATAATGAGGCTCTTCTGCTCTGCAGATGGCCGCAATTTGTAGGAAAAAATCTTAATGTATTCGATTCATGGCTCGTATCGTATCGAAACAAAATTAATATTGCTACGTGTATCGTGACACCCCTAGTAGATCTAGACAAGATGACCTGCTGAAGTCCAAACCGAACATCAGAAAGGGAAAGCGCGGTGGTTTAAATGACTTTGAACATGGCACGATCGTTTATGCTAGATGGGCTGGTCTGAGTATTTAGGAAACTGCTGATCTAGTGGTATTTTCACACACAGTAGTTTCTGGGGTTTACAGAGAATGGGTTATGGTTTGGAGCTTTATGTTTAAAAACAGCTAAATAATTTCCCTGCAATCACCTAGTAAAACGAGTTTAAAAGTATGGAGTTAATTCAAAGTGAGTTCATTCCATCGTTTCCTCTGCAGGTGGCGCACTTCTCCAAATACGGCCTGCAGGACTCTGACGAAGAGGAGGAGGTTCCACCAGCCAAGACTGATGCAAAGAAGTTGAAAATGGCTATCCCAGCGGGACTGCAGCAGCTTCCAACGTCGCAGCAGCAGCAGCAGGTGGCGCCACAAGCTCAGGTAGACTGAGGAATACACTGCGCCTGACACACACTGGGTTCATCTATACTCGCTGTGCCACCTGTACCCACACTGATTAAGCTCGTAACTAAAAAGCTGATTATTTGCAATCTTTATGAATGTGCTAGCTTCACATGGTGAAAAGGCATTCTGTAACATGTGCTGCTGGGCATAGTGTTTGCTTTAAAGCATATATTCAAAAATGTTGTCTGCATGTTAAGATTGAGATAATACAACATAGACCCTGATGTACTGGAAGGCTTGAGTCATAATTGACCAGTCATGTTTGAGAATGACTATTTGAGTAGTTCTGTCTCAGGATTTATTAGGAATGTATATACATTTAAAGATTTTAAAGATTGTTTTTGCCAAGTTGATGCAATTTTTTGCAAATGAAAGTCTGTGTGATGCACATGTTTGAAAATTAATTTTCTACGTGTTCTCCATTTAAGCGGTCTTACGAATGGGATGTGATTTGTGTGTTATGGCTTGTGTGTTTTAATTTAATTATGTCATGTGTCTCAAGATGAAATAAAGTTGCAATAAACATTTGTGTCACTTTTGTACGTAGAACTGCTAAAGATGATCTCTAGTTTTTTTGATTTTCTGCATTTTATTTGCTCATGGTGTAATTTGTGACGAATATTTAGTTTTTAAATGATTTGCCAGGAATGTGTATGCATATGTAGACTTACGTTAGTGTGTCTTTGCACATGCATGTAGAGTACGGCAGTGCTGGAGCTTCTGAGCTGCGTGTCTGAGCTGGACAGTGACATGCCGGAGATGCCGGCAGATGGGGTGGTATGTGAGGAGGATGAGTGTGTGTTGGAGGATGACACAAGGATGTGTTTGAGAGCAGAAACCCCTGTTGAACCTGAGCCCATCTCTGCCTCCAGCCAGATCGCCTCCTCCTTAGGAATCAACCCTCACACTTTACAGGTAGCGCATGGTTTCGGCAGCCCTCACGCACCAGTTCTGTGCATGCTCAAGTGTATCTGGGTTCCCAGTCGTGTTTCTACTGGCTCCAGTAAATCTCTTTTGACCTTGTCGTGATCAGTTGCTGCAGAAAGGGTATTAACAAGTGCAGTTACAGGAAAATGTTCACTGATATGCCCTGTGTAGGGATGTGCGACTGGCTTTCCCGCTACTTGGATCAGGATGAAGCAGTTAAGAAACTGAATGAATGATCCAGAGATTCCTTAGTGCCTTTATTCTAGCTGCATGACAACGTCTTGCCAACAGTTCAATGTATTGAGTCATCTTGTATTGCTGTACAGCTTTGTTCAAACACGAATGAACAATTTCTTATTGTGAAACATGCCGTATTGGGTGGGTATTTCTAAATGCAAAACCTAAATGTAAACTGCACTGGGAGACTAGCGGTGACCATGGGCCAGGGTTCAAATCCTACCTGCCTATAAAAACATCACACCCTGTGATAATCCTTTTTGTCACGTAACCCACTAAATATGAAAATATATTGTAGTTTCTCACTGTATTTAAGCATTATAACTTAAACCATCAAAGTGAAAAACCATTCAGAACAATTCAAAGAAACGTACATTAGTCAATGTCTGTTCTGAATTACTGCTCTTACTCTTTAGGGAAACAATTGCTATGTCTTAGGTACAACCGATTTCCATACAAATTGATTTGACCTGATTTATTTATTTAAAAATACTTGCAATGGGTTTGAAAATGTAAAATTAAAAGCAGTTTGAGAAATGTTTATTTCAGAGGACTTACACCTTGGATACCTTTTAGAACATTAATAATTGGGAAGTGTGTGCTGCCAACATCTTGTCAAGGTGGGGCTGTCCATCCAAACTGGATGAAGGAGTCGAGAGTATGTTGAGGAGGGAAGCTAATTAGAGCTAAGTCTCCATTTTGAAGAACATCCAAGTGGTCTAATGCTGAGGTTGTTTGGTTTGTGTGTGACAACCCTCTCACAAAGTTGGACTAAATAGGAAGGTGGCAAAGAATCCTCTTCTTAAAAATGAACAACCACACTGACTCTGTGAGCAGGAGATCCCTCACGTGCTTTTGTCTTGTTTGCTACTAAAAACTTTATATTTACCAGTGCTGTAGTGGAGGAATTGCATAGCAACAGCGAGCTGACAGGGTGTTGCTGTGCAGTTCGACAAAATTGGACACAAGATAACAGCTTGCGCATGCAGTTCCTTATTATAGTACCTCATGTTTGTAGGTTTGGTATTTTATGTGTGGTCACGAAGTTATGATGATATTAAATGGGCCTCATATTTTACTTCGGATTACAAAGGTATCGTTCTGGAAATTGCTGTTGTGTTTTTTGTGTTCATTAAATTATTTGAAATTAATAAATGGATTAGTGTAAACGGCGTTTACTGTCTATTCACATGGCTGTGGGGTGGCTTTTGAAGAAAAGAAAGACATCCATTGTTACATAAGAACAAGCAAAACCGTGACATCACATCATATTTAACAGTATGACTCATCTATGTTTTTGTGTTTGCTGCAGAACTCGCATCATGTTCAGTGTTTATAGTTTAGAGGTTTAAAAAGAGTATAAAGTAAAAAATTATTTTGCATTCACGTTCATTGTGTAAAAGCCTTTAAGCTTATGAAGATGAGCTTAATTTAATTTTAACATTAGGTTGCTATCATAGTTCCTGTTACTTATCTACAGGTTTCAGAATGCACTGTACGTTATGTACTCCAACAAAATGTTTTGTGACTTGGTTGTATATGTAAGCACTGTTTTTCCTAAATCCCACAGATTATGAAGGCTTCTCTCTTTGCGGGGGATGATGACTGTGATTTAATCCACGAGCAGCTCCCTTTGAAGTTCTTGGATGAGATGTCGTCTCCTCAGGTTTTATTTGGTAAACCACAAAGCAGGCTTACAGGTTAGCAAGTTCTGGCAAAATAATTACTATGGTTTATGCAGGTCTTTCACAGACTGTTTGATTCTAATTCCTGTTTTTAACTCCTCCTTGGTAGTGGGTGGCCTTCTGCAGAGCAAATTCACCTCAGGTCTCCTTGCATCGTTGCCAGAGGTACCTTTCGGAACGAGCCCGCAGAAACTGAGTAAGCCAACAGTCTCCGAGGCCCCCTGGCCTTCGCTTGCCCCCTCCATCCTCCTACCTCCACCCGCCCCAGAGGTCACACTAAGGACTGTGGGTGCACGCCGACTTGGGGGCCCTGTGCCTCTTGAAAACTCTGTGAGTTTGGGAAAAGGCCGTTTGCTAATGGATGCAGCGCTGTACATGGGACGCTCATTCAGAGTGGGTTGGGGACCAAAGTGGACACTAGCGCACTGTGGGGATTCAGTCGGCATGGCATCAGAGTCGAAGGAACAGACCACAGACACCATGAGCTTTGGATTCTTGCCTAAGCCAACCAGAAGCAGGTAGTAATTTGAGAAGCCAGTGTGGTTAATGAGGTTAATGGTGATTAAGTTGCATTTTATCCAGCCAAGTTTGTTTTATGACTTTCTGCTTGAATTGCTTATTGTCTTTTAAATGGAGGCATTTTGGATTTTATGTCTCAGGATTACAGAAAGCCCCTTTAAGGTGCACATCGAGCAGGTGGTAGGCCTGGGACCAAAGGAGACATCAGAGCGCCTGTTTGTTTACCACCGACCGCTTGAGATTGGGCTCAAGTACAGCACTATCAGCACTGATGATTCCTGCCCTTTCATTCAGCCACAGAAAGGAGTAAACGCTCTGCATGAATATGCCACATGGATTGTGAATGTGAATGTCAACAAGGAATCAGAAGCTGATGATGGTAAAATGAGAATTCCTTCCAGTTGAGCATAACAACTATTTACAAATGTACAATTAACAAGCATTTCCAGCTCCAATTCAGAAAAGCCTGGGGCAGTATGGAAAATGGAAAGAATGCATTTTTCTTACATTTACATCGGCATTAAATTCACTGCAGCGAGCATGAACCCAATATATTATATTTAAAATCCATTCCTGCGTTACAGGCCTGCAACATGTTCCAAAAATGGGAATTTAAATTAATTACGACTTTTCTCTTAAACTAAATAAGAGCCAAAGAGTATAAGATTTTGCGTACTTCCCCAACTCTTTCTGATATGGATATGTAGAATATATTAGGGGATTGAATTGAAAATTTGGTTTTAGCACATGCTGATTGCAAAGTGACATCATTCCATGCATCTACAGGGGTTGGCATTAATTTCAATTTGATCAGCTAATTACAATCTGAATTATGTGGTGTCCTCTCTTTTGGTTTGTTAAAGGGTGTAAGCACTGTACAGAGGTATGGTAAACATATTAAACATTTAGTTTATCCATTGTGACTTGAAACTGATGCAGTCTTGCATGCCTACAGTACAAAATGTGGTTTTCAGGCCTTGCTCAAGGGTCCAGCAGTGGCCATAACTACTGCTGTGACTTGAACCATGGACCTTGGAACTGGGTCAGTATTCCAGTGCCTTATGTGGTATTGATCATGTACCCAGATGAGGCACAACATTAAAACCACACACCCAAATACATATTATGTTTAATTAGTTTATTATTAGAGGACATGTTAAGCTTTCATGGGGACTCATTAACAATGCGTTATGGCCAGATGATTGCATCAGAGCTAACAGGTACTGGATCAACAGTTTTGAGTATTTACCACTGGCAGGACAAAATCATGTGGTACAGGTCATTTAAACGCTGGTTACGGTATTAATGTGTCACAACAAACAGTGCCCTGCCCCCTCCATCCAGTTTTAGTTTTGGTTAATTGTAGATCCCTGAAGGACCTGGGTCCAGACATTAAATTTTATTCATAGGAGGAAGTGTGATTTTTGAACGTGTTGGTTAAATGGCAAAGAATCTCAAAACGGTTTGTCATCGAAAGCAAAACGGGAAACAATGAAATGATGTTGGTGAAACACTTTCAGTGGTTGACATCTAAAAATAGGGATATTCAGAATTTTATAAGGGTGCTTGCAGGCATTTCTTTAGTGTTTCCCGTTTTGCTGCCTTTTGGACACTTGGTATGACGAAAAGGATCTGTTGTAAATGTTAACATTTTCCAATAATTCTCTGAACTGTCCATTCCTTCTGTCCTTCCAATCAGCCATCCTTGGTCCCTGGCAGGAGGTGTGGACGTTGTGTGAGGCTCTATGGGGGAGGTTAGGAGACCACGACTTGGAGGCGCAGGAAGCCTATCAGGAGCAACTGGCACGAAGGCGTAGCTTTTCTCGCTGGCTAGCCGAGAGGGCTGCATGCCGCGTCCAGGAGGAGGTCTGCCAGGCTCGGGGATCATGTCACGTCGATGCCATCTTCAGCTACCTGACTGGCAACCTGATCAGTGAGGCCTGCAGATTGGCACAGAAATGTGGTGAGACATCTTGTCCATAATTGAAGCTATGGTGCTTTCATAGCACAAGCAGAACGGCTTGAGAAGTGGCTGCATTGTGTGATGATTTGCTCATGTGCAGGAGACCATCGTCTAGCCTTGCTGCTGTCCCAGGCAATGGGTTCTCAGTACAGCAGGGATCTTTTGGCTTTGCAGTTGGCTGACTGGAACAGAATGCAAACAGACTCTTTTATCGAGGAGGAAAGACTGCGCATTTTTGCTTTACTTGCAGGCAAACCTGTAAGTCCACAATATTTTAGATGAAATACTAAAATTGTTTGTATGGAATTAGAATGCATTTTCCAACTTTATCCTCTCAGGTTTGGGAGTCAACGGACTGCTGTATAAATGTGTGCTCTCAGCTAGACTGGAAGCGCTGTGTGGCTGTGCACCTGTGGTACATGCTGCCCCCCACAGCCTCTGTAGCGGCTGCTCTTGATAAATATGAAGCTGCCTTTCAGGTAAGAGTCTTGCTCCAAGTGCGTTTGAGATAAAAGCAGGGAGAAACATGTAAAGCTCAGTATGCAGAACAAAACCTTCACAGCAACAAAGTTTTGCTGGTACACTAGTGCTGCAACAGCGGTGCTTTAAAATTTGCTGATGATGGTGACCAGCCATGGCTGGTGGTGACAGTTACAGCCCAGCCAAGTTAGATTGACACCCAGAACAGGGAGAGATACTGCAGTCATACTTGGGGTTGGGTATGGTTTGGGTGTTTTCCAATGTTGAACAAACGTTTAGGAATAAAGTATATGTTTATTTTTTTATATTTCAATTTCTAAACCAGTCACTTTACATTGAGCTGCGCGTCTTCCCATTGAACCCTTTATGATATGTTCTAAAATATTGACCTAGCAACAAAAAACCCTCTCAATTACTACTAATGACATGCGTACTCTGTGATAAGTAAAATGGATTTAGATGGGAATTAAAAAGTGGAACTTAAAGGCACATAAGTGCAGTACATTAAGCCTCCTTTTATTCATGCTAAACGTTTGCAGCTAACGCAGCATTTCTGCTAGGAAGCCTCAGATGCTTTGCTATTTTAGAGGTGGACCATTCTTTACAACAGATCAGCCTACCACACATGCTGCATTTAGCCTTTTCTCTGAAAATGGAGCTAAATGTTTTGAGTGCTTTTGAGCTCAGATTTTCTGCTAATAATATTGCTGTAGCATATAACGGTATAGTGTACCAAAACAAATGAATGTGGCCATTGTTTTATCAGGGTTTAGAAGACAGCAGAAAGTATGCTTGTGCTCCACTTCCTTCCTACGTCGACAATATTGGGCATCTGAATCTAGATGAAATGGATACAGAATCGGGAAAGCCTCTCTACGACGTGTGCTTTCACCTGCTCAAACTCTACAGCGACAAGTAAGTTGATATGTTTATAGCTCACCATAGCAGACATCTGGGACCTATAAAATTGTTATTGCCGTGTCGGTCTGTTCTGCTTTGATATTGTGTAATTGTGCTTTAGTGTTGTTTATGAGAAACTGTACTTTCTCAGGCACTACAGCCTACAGCAGCTGCTCGACCCCTGTACAGTGACAGCAGAGCGGCTGGACTACAGGCTGTGCTGGCACTTGTGGAATGTGCTACAGGCTCTGAATTACACCCACCTTTCTGTACCGTGTCAAGGCCTCCTTCATGCGAGCTATGCTGCCCAGCTTGAGACTGCAGGCCTCTGGGAGATGGCAGTCTTTGTACTCCTGCACCTCCCTGATGCCTCGTGAGTAACCAAGCTTTATCTTGCATTGTAAACACTGAAGGCCTATATTTTATAGTTTCATGTCCAGATTTCCCAAAGTAACTCAGTTCAAGTCCTGAAACGGTGGGGCTTAAATGGCAACACAGGGCGCAAGGCAGGAACCAATCTTAGATGGGGTGCCAATCCATTTCAGACCACGTGTGCGCACACACACATTGGGATACTTTGGAGGTGCCAATTTACCTGAAGTGAGATGCCAATTGACATTATCATTGATATGTGAGTTCTACATTCGTAGGCTTTGGGAGTAAACTGGAGTATCCTCCCTGTGTAATGATGTGATCACAGTTCTGAATGGACTGATGGTGGCAAACGGTCTTGGCAGGAAAACCAGCAGGGGAGTTAGTCGTCTAGCCTAGTGATGACAAACGTCTAAGCTATGTCTTGAGACAGAAAATGGGTGGAAAAGAGCTGATTTTGAGATTTGAAGCGAGACTCAAATGTTAGAGAGAAATCAAAAACGACACCAAGGTTCTTGACCAGATTAGATGGAATCACCATAGCACTTCCGATGGAAAGGACAGTGTTCGAAATACAGCTGTAGAGAGCAGAGGTAGGGTAGAACTTAAGGATTTGAAGGAAAGAGAAAGTTTAGTATCGGCAGAATAACAATGAAAGTTCAAACCATGCCAACAAATAATAGTAGAAGGGTATTAATAGTGAAAGATGGCCAGAACACAGTGGGACACACCACACATGATCTTTTAACTAGCCTTTCCTCCCTATGATACAGCCATATTTGGCTAAATGTGAAGCATGCCCTGGTCAGACGGTAGTACTCAAAACCAGGTGCCTAGCCTAAATGGTGGGATATTATCTTTGTCTGGTTCGTTCTCTGAAAAACTCAATTCTGTGTCCTTTACCAGTGAGCAAAATTTGTATGCACAGATTTTATTTACCAGTTTAATTAATAACTATGCAAGATGGTTTATTGTCATGTAAAAGATTTTAAAGGTTTTATGCTGTCTCTCTCTCTGTCTGTCTCTCTCTTTCTTTCTGTCTGTCTCTGTGTGCGTATTTGTGCGCGCCTCTGTCTGTCCGTGTGTCTGTCTGTCCGTGTGTCTGTCTGTCCGTGTGTCTGTCTGTCCGTGTGTCTGTCTGTCCGTGTGTGTGCGCGCTTTGTGCACACCATGTATCTTCATATATGCATATGCAGAGTTCGAGAGCATGCTGTACGGGAAATACTGAATCAGCACTGTGACCTGGAGGAGACTGAGGAGTCTGTTGCAAAGGAGTGTTTTCTCACTGAAAAGCTTCTCATCCCTGTGCGCTGGATCCACGAAGCCAAGGCCACAAGGGCCCGCAGGGACGGAGACAAACACCGTGAAGCCCTACACCTCTACAAGGCTGGCCACTGGAGCCATTGCCATCGCCTTGTCATCCAGAACCTGGCTTCAGGTTAGTACACATTTGTGGTAGTAGTAGTAGTTCAGGGACCTGAAATTGCATAGTTTAGTTATGTCTGGGACAGTGGTGGCCTAGTGGTTTAAGTATTGGGCTATGGACCAGAAGGTCCAGGGTTCATATCCCACCTCTGTCACAGTTGTCCCTGATCAAGGCCCTTAACCCACAATTGTTTGGATTATAAGAATGTATGAGTTTGTCAAAGCAGAGTTTCTATTTCCTATTAGATCCTAATGCATAATCTTGACCTGCTTTGCAATTTTTCCATATCAAAAGAACTTGTTCTTGGGCTATTGATTCCGTTCCAGCACATCAAAGAACTGAACTTCTGAACTTGCTATGGGTTATATCAAGGGGTGATATCCAAGGGTGGACAATTGTTTTTGATCATATGATTCAGAATCTTAATTAATAAAATCATCCAGTATTACATTTGAGTGGCAAAAATTGAACCTCTAGGATTAGCAGTTTATTGAAAGGCGAAATTAGAATCTGATGTTTCAATCTATGGGATGGTAGTCTGGTGATAATGTGTTGGATTTAAATAACCGAGATTTGTCAGATTCTACATTTGGAAGTGTATCTTTTTAGAATGCTTGTCTAAACCACTTTACAATATTTTGTTATTGGATGAGACCAAATATAACTCTCATGGTTTAATTGAGAAGTTATGTATAGAATGGTGGTCATTCTTTACCTTACTCTTATTATTACTGATTGAAACAGTAGTACTGCTTATTACATCATTTTCAGTATGTAGGCCATGCTTTCTGTACTGTCTTTACATTATTAGTAAATTAATTTTATGGCGCAACCATTGCAAAAAGTTTTTTTTTTTTTTTTTTTTTTTTTAATTTTTTATTTATTTATTTATTTATTGCAAAAAAAAAATGGTTCCATAGGCAACCACTACAAGATCTCTATATTCTATCTATCTATCTATCTATATATAGTAAAAAAAGTAATGAGTAAAGTAATCCCGTTACAATTTTATTTAAGTAATGACTAATCAGTTATATATTACTGTTTTTGAGTAACTTCCCCAACACTGCTGATATTCACATATAGTGAGAAAAAGAATATATATATATATATATATAACATTTACATTATATTACTGATTACTTAAATAAAATTGTAACGGGATTACTTTACTCATTACTTTTTGGAAAACGTAATCTCATTACGTTACTTTTACATTAGATTCTATGCTATTAACATCTATGTGAATTAAACTACACTCACATTAAACCCTCAGACAAATCTGATAGGACACATAAATATTGTAGTGTTGTGGTAGAAGAACCAGACCAAGGTTGCTCATTACGTGCTTTTTACTGGAACCACAGCACAGACAATATAATCAGTCTAGCACTGTCATATAGCACTGCTAATCTTAAACATATTATTATATATTATTTGAAAAAATATATCTTCTCTAGATTGAAAAACGTGAGTAACGCAAGTTTTTATTAAGTTAGTAACTGTAATGTGATTACAAAATATTTAACGGTAATGTTACATTACTGCGTTGCAGAAAAAAGTAATCAATTACTGTAACGCGTTATTTTGCAATGCGTTACTTTTTACCCCCACACCCGACACTGAACATCAGCTTTGATTATGATTGTAATGTTCACTCACTGTAAAGGAATTTGTTGTTGTTTTTTCCCCCGTCTATAGACTGCATCATTAATGATAATCATGACTACCTGATGGAGTTCTTGGAAGGTTTAGCAGTGCCTGAGCGTAGTGCTCAGATTCAGGACTGGGAGACGTCAGGCCACGTTTACCAGGATTACATCCGTGTTATTCAGAGCCTCCAAGCCATTCAGCAGGTACACTATCATATTCCAGATGGTTTTATCCATTACGAGGAGAAAGCATTGTATGTCTTTTGCTGTTTTTCTTTACTTCTTTTAAAATAATTAACAGCATCATATTGAAAATGTTTTGTAGATGGACAGCCCAGGATATAGGCTGGAGCAGCTACACACAGATGTAGCATCGTTGTGCAGCAGGATAGAACGCCTGCCTTGTTCCAAAGCCAAAGACCGACTTGCACAATCAGGTTAGAGGCTTTCTGTCTCTGCACACTAAATGGTTGTCACAAACATCATTATATCGGTGGTCTTGCCTTCAGAAGTACATTTTCCATTACATTTCTATCAAAGGCATAACAAATTAAGCTGACTATTGATAGTGTAGCTGATGAGCGTTTGCTTTAATCTGTTGAACAAGTTTTTTAAATGTACTTCTGAAATCCTGCTGGAAAGGTTTGAGTGTCCAATGACGGTGACACTGCAGACACTGTTCTATCGTGAGCCCTGTGGACTATTGGAACCGCCGAAAAATTGTGGAAGGATAGCACGTGCACTATATAGACAAAAGTTAGAAGTCCTCCTAACTAGTGAGTTTTGCTATTTTAGCAACACACACTTGTTACACATTCATAATTTAGACCATCATTTTTTACATGATCTATATGGTGGCAGTAGAATGAGTTGTACTGAATACCCCAGTGACTCTCAGTAAAACACATTGTAGCAGTGATTTGCAAAAATTCTTCCATGGCCCCCTTTTCAGTATAAAAATTAAACATTTCTGAGTAGAGGTTGCATTTCTTTCTTGTGATTGCGTGGGATTACTCTGGGTACTTTGGGTTCCTCCCACAGTCCAAAGGCATTAAGGTTAATTGATTACATTAAAATGGTGTTGACTTGAGAAGAACTGCGCCTGTGCGCGCGCGTCTGTGTGTCAAATGAACAAACGAGCAGAAATTAGGCTGTGGTAACAACCAAGAAAGTGCATCTGCACTGAGTGGTACAGATGAGTAATGGATATGGTCTTTTTAACTCCCTTAAATATGTACTAAATGACAGTTGTTTTAAAGACCGTTTCATTGTTCGTCTGGCCAGTTCCAGCCAAAGCAGAGTAACAAAAACTGCATCTGAAATTAAGTGAATCTATAGTATGTATGGAAAAACCCTGCAGTACCATTAGTAATGTATTTGATAGGGGCGGTATGGTGGATTTGATCAATGTAATAGCATGCTGTTTCATAGCACATTTCTTGACCATTAATTGATGCGTACCTGTACATGCAGACTACATATTGGATTTAATCTTTTTTTAGTACAATAGTTGCATGGTTTGGAGTTTTCCATTTATACACACACTGTGCAAATTTGACTGTGACCACATGCCAAGTCATGACCGACTCTTCAGTTTTAACTTCTTGGGTATTTTTCTTTTTCTTTCTTAAATGTAGCTTGTGTTTTATAAGCCAACTAAACTAAAACCCAAACAGAAAAGCAAGTAGTTTCGTTGTATTTTACCCTACAAATCACTGCTCTCAAATCTCCAAATGCAGAAATGGCTAAGCGTTTGGCTAACATCCTACGGGTGGTGCTAAGTCTGCAGGAAGGTGGCGAGGGCACCCCTGATCCCCATCACATCCCCCTGTGCCACCTTGCACCCCACGTTGGACGTCTGCCCATGCCTGAGGATTATGCTCTGGAAGAATTGCGCAGCCTCACCCAGTCTTACCTGCAGCAGTACATCGTCAGCCACTGAGAAGCAGATCATGGGATTTGGTTTCAGACTCATAATGGCTCCTAAGCAGGCATAAGTCTTTAGAATGAGTCATTCCTATTTCTGCTTTGCATTTGTGTACTTTGATATGTGTGTATGTTACCGTAGGTATATTGGATTAGTGTTCGTTATTGAGAATTACTTCTGCAGGTGGATTCTGCTCGCTAAAGCTGTGGTTGCTGACAGTACTGGTTCCCATGGCAGTGCATCACCTCAGCAGATTTGACAGGATTTAAGAACACCATCTAACAAAGTTCAGGTTTAGCCATAGTTTGATGGAGTGCAACCATGGAGTGAAAGTTTGATGTGTAGAGATTTCTCTAATTCAGACTTTGAGCCTGTGACTTTTAAAAAATTCCTCAACAGAGCCTTCACATATTTTGTGCGTATAATACGATGAGCACCTTGTGGACTGAGTGCTGGTATTTTTATGGTCGTTGAAGTTCGGATGAGGGATTCATCAGTTATGTTTCCCTTTATTGGCACCATGTAGCGGTGACGATGCTAAATGGCCCCGAATTTCTTTATTTTTGTAAGATTTTGTACATATGCCAATCAGCTGAACTTCAGTGTAAAATGTTGCTTAAAGTCAATTAATGGATGAAGCTTTCAACAAAACAAAAAGTGAACATACTTTAAGAAGTAAAATAATACACATCGATACCCATTTTTCATTTATAGACGTATGGCCAAATCCAACCTATGCATGTTTATTTACATTTATTTGCATCTTATTCTTTAAAAGAATCTTGCCCATGTTATTCATCCCAGTTGACATCCTTCAGTAACGGAGTTCCTTTTATGAACAGTAATTCAATATTTGTGAGGCTTTCATTCTTAACCATAGCTCTGTTTTTTGAATCATCCTGAAGTGTATGAATGTTATGTACTGCTGTTTTTTTTTCTGAGCATGATTGTGCAGATAATTTTTTCTTAGAGTGGAATAAATAAAAACAGTATTTTTCTTCTTGAAATGCTTAGATTTATTATTAGAATCCTAAATCAGAACAATGGGACAGTATAGAAAATGCAAATAAAAATATAATGCAGTGTATTGTGTTTACTTTGATTTTTATTTATTGCAGACAGTATTTCATGTTTTGTCTGGTCAACTTTTTTTATTTATTAATAGAAATCAGATCTTGCATTTCAGGCCTGAAACACAGTGCGAAACATTGTGATGGGGGCAGTTTAGGACTAGTAATGATGTAAAAATAGGTGATGTCAACAGGTGATTGTAGTCGTGATGATCAACAAATATGTGAGACAATTATTGAAGCGTTGAAATGTTAGTGTACCTCAGAGAAACGTGCCGAACTTCAATAAATAATTAAAGGAATCTGGAGATATTTTGATGTGTGGGGCGCAAGCTTAAACAGAAGGCCCATGATCTCCAATCCCTCAGACTGCACTGCATCAAGAACTGTCATTCACAAATGGCTGATATGACCACATGGGATTACTTGGGCAAACATTTGTTAAAGTTCGACAATACAGTGTTATCTTTACGAATGTCACTTAAAACTTCTATGTGCGAACTGAAGTCGTGTGTTAAATGTGAAGAAGTGAAGTCGAATGCTCTGGGCTTGGAGACATTTGTACCCATCAGACAGTGGAAATGTGTATAGATCAGACCATCCAGTATTCCAGTTTTTATTTTGGAATAAATGAATGCCTTGTGCTCTGGACAAAAAGATATATAACATCTACAGTGTTATAAGCCCAGAAACCATCATGGTGTGGGACTATGGCAGTGCCGTTGACAAAGGTTGTTAAGCTTCATTATGGTTTTATAGTAATATGTGCAGCCTTCAACAAACCACAAAAAAAACCACATTCCTGTCCCCAGTAGAGAATGTGTGGAGAATTTTTATAACTGGAAAAACGTTTACAATGCCAGACTGTCACAACTTTATACTGTTGCACATTTTTAGATTTAGAATTAGGTTCTCAGGAAGAATGGGACGAAATGACACCTGAAACGCTTCATCACTTGGTATAGTATGTGCCACAGCATCTCTTAAGTGTTGCGAGAAGGAATGACGACATTACAAAGTGGTAAAAGCTTTTTCTGTCCCAAAAATTTGTAAACATTTGTTGCAGGCCTTAAATGCAGCAATGTCCAGTATGTTTATTCAGAAAAAAAACATTGAATGTACTGCTCACAACAGTTTTTATATCTAATTTGTGTGAGCAGTGTTACTTTGCTTCATACAGTCTATCCAAACCAAATGCATTTTCCGAAATACACACCACATCTGTGTTTCATTAAATTACTGTTATTTACCTTCTGCCATACTGCAGTGCTAAAGTATACTTTGGCAGAGTTCTACATACAGCTGGTAAAGTTCCTACACACCCAACTAAGCTGCTTGACACTAAAAATGTGCCTTTTTTTTTATCACGTTAGTAACTGTAACGTGATTACGAAATATTTAACGGTAATGCTTTACATTACTGCGTTGCAGAAAAAAGTAATCAGATTACAAATGTAGTTAGCTTGTCTATGATCTAGCATCTCATCTATGATTTAATCCAATCATATCATCACAAATCATTTTGTAGTTTTAATATGCAGACCTAACAGTATTTTATAGTAACTAATTTTACATATAAGGAAATCTCACTTTCCAAAGACATACAGTACATTAGGCCAGTTGTTGCCTCCATTTTGTGTGTGTGTGTGTGTGTGTGTGTGTGCACCCTGGATTGCCAATTAGGACTCCCAAACAACTTAAGCATTCCGTTCCATGTGCTTTGTGGTAAAAACCTGGCACACAGGATTATTGCTCAATGCTCATTACGCTCACTGCATGCACAGTGAAGCAGGAGATGCCAGCAGTATTTGTGTATTCATGGTCCTTAATAACTCAAGCCTTTGTTTGATCTTAACAGAGAACATTTAACATGTTAGAACTTTTCTCAGTCGCAGGCATTTGATATTGCTGTATTTGATATGCACTGTGTGTTGCAATGTGCCTCAAATATTGCCAAGAATTGGACATCAGGGAACGCAAATAGCTGCTGGCAACATGGATGGCACAACATAGCTACTTCTTTAGGCAGGGACTCATGGCCAAATGTTTTCAGAATGGCACAAATTTTGGTTTTCACAATGTTTGCTGCATCATTTTTTTAGATATATTTTGAGTTTGTGAAGAGTGATCACATGAATTGCAGTTACCATAATTCCAAAGTCATCCCCTGCCATTGATCAGGGCAGTAGGTTTGCTCAAAATTTTGCCTAAGAACACCCATGAATACAATACAACAATTCAGGAGCAATTTGGAGATGAGCAAGGCTTTTTTCCAGCATGATGGGCAACCAGGCCAGAAGGCAAAAGTAATAACCAAGTGGCTCGCTGAACATTAATTCATTCATTACCTTCTGCTTTATCCACATTGCCCACCTGGCAACTCTGGGCGCAGAGGCAGGAACAACCCTAGATGGGGCTCCAGTCCATCATAGGGCACAAACACACTGAGGGCCACTTTCTTAAGAGATACCAGTTGACCTAACGCACATGTCTTTGGACTGTGGGAGGAAACCGGAATACCCGGAGTAAACCCACACAGACACGGGAAGGACCCAGGCTGCTCCTCCCTGGGACTGAACCTGGGACCTTCTTGCTGTCACCCCGGTTCACTGAACAATACATTGAAATGTTGGGTTTGTGGCCAGGAAACTTCCCAGAACTCAATCCCATTGAGAAATCTGTGGTCAATCCTTAAAATAAGGGTGGACAAACAAAAACCCAGAAACTGTGTTCAGCTCCAAGCACTGATTAGGCAAGAATGGGTTGCCATCATTCAATATTTTGCCCCAAAGCTGAAATCCAGCATGTCCAGGCGAATTGCAGAAGTCAGTGTCAACACTGCAAAAAATAATCATTCAGGAATACATCAATGAACTGATTCTGCTTTCTGGTATTTTATCGCCTGGATTATTGGGCATACATAAAGACAAAATAAAATAATAAAAGGACATTTAGGACTAAAGTGGAATAATTTAATCTTCTGTACATATTCTGCTCATGCGCAGTTTTAACATTTCTGTCACATCACTGGCTTTCACGTCGCTGTGCCTTTAAGAGTGCTTTGTCGTCGGCGGAATATAAATGAACGATACTTCGACTTATGCCGCTCCCAGTGAACCCGGTATGTTTAAAATGTCATCGGTACACACGTGTTACGGAATTAACACTCGCATTAACCCGTCTTTGTTTTTAGATGGAAACCATCTCTATATCTGACTAACTAGCTCGCTCAATAAGTCACTCCCTCACCCGTTCGATCAATCACACATCGTTTATTCTGTAAATCATGGCGCTTTGTGTAAAACAAGTTCAGTCTGTTAGAACGTATCACATTGTCTGTCCTTGTTAAATTCTATGTGAAATGATAAGAATCAGTAGCTTGTCTATTCATCTACAGTATTTCAATGGCTGTTTATAGATATAGAAATGTGACAGTAGAACCACCAAATGGCCACATTACCGGCAAAATTTCATTTCAACTGCGAACTTTATTATCAAAGTTCATATTAAAACTGTCAAGCAGTTTATAGTTTTACTATGAAAATTCACACTTTCCAAAATTCTGACAAAAACTGTGATTTTTCATAGTAAAACTATAACCTGCTTGACAGTTTATAAAATACCTGCACAGTTACATCGTTACAGGCCAGAACGTTACTTATAAAGCTTAGCTACTGCCGGGATAGTAAGAAACATTGTTACTTAAACAAGGCTATTTGAATTAATATGAATGGATTCCTTAGAGCCAGGGGAGTAGCAGCAAATTCTACCACGAGCATGCTTAGAGCATTTGACTGTGGAATATGGGAAACTTTTGTAAAAGAGCTCAGAAAAGGTCCTGCTTATTTGTCATTGGTAACGTTAACCTCATCACCTCAGCAGCATCAACCAAGTTATGGGTATTAGCTGATGTTTCAGCTAGTCGAATAGTGGCTAATTAATTAATTCAGTCTATTGTGTGTGCACATTAACAACGTAATGCGGTCTAGACGTCGGTTTGCCACCCTTGGGTCACCCCTGGAACCGAACAGCTTATGTTATCGGTGCTCAAACATTCGGTTCCTCGCTGCCACTTTGGGAACCACTGGTGTAACTGAACATTTTGGGCTCAAATACAAACCTTCCACCAGAGGGCAGTGACTTAAAATAAATTCTACACATTTTTAGGCCTTAACTTTAACCATCAAGACTTCACGCTGTTCAGCGGCCACTTAAATACTGAACTACTATACTGTAACATGATTACATTCGTAATTACGAGGATAATTGTTTGCAGTGTGGTCTGAAAAGATGTTTTTTTTTCCTGATATTGTTTTAAAGTTAGTGAAACGTGTGCAAAGAATATATGATTCATGTCATTCATATATGACCAGTTATTAGTTTTCACTAGGAAAGCATTTTATTCATCGAGGCATCATAAGATCGTTATTTACTAATCAATGTGATAGGTGGCATTCATACATAGCTTTAATTCAAGGACCTGGGCGGAAGCAGAATTTGTGCTAGATATTTACAAATATATGAACGTTTAAATACCCACACACGCTCAGCAAGCCACGTTCATGAAAGTGTTACTGGTGTGCGGAAAATGGGCCACATTCCATACTGCTCAGTGGTAGAGCTATGACCAGTGGCGGTCTCTCTGTCTGTTGGTTTATCGTTTGGGGGGGCTAAAAAAGTCTCTGCTCACCATACTGTAGCTATGTGCTTGTAGCTATATTCCTCTTGTTTATATTGTCATTATGACAAACCACTCACCTGTAACAATGGCTTAACTCACAGCATTTAGTACTGCACAGAATAAACTCTTCCAGTATCCATTACAGATTGAGCAATATTGCCTTAACAAAAGCCCGCCCATTCTCCTGAAGCTTTGGCCCTGTTTAACTGTCGAAAAAACTTCCTCAAAGTGAAAGCAGGATAGACCAGATTCAACCCAGCAACTCCACAGTAAGTGCATTCCTGTTAATATGCTGAACAACTGTGTTATGTGTAGAGCAGACTGCATATGCTTTTGAGCTGCAGTGAGCAGTGATTTTATTCAAATAGAAGAAATTAGATATTAGACAGGGTAAACTTAAAAATGATAGACAGTATAACTTTAAAATTGTCAAAAGTAAATCACAAGAGCATTTGCATTATTCGTGCTGTAATGTAAAACTTGATCCTAGTTTAGCAAACGGTGACACAATGTCTCTTCTTGACAGAGCATAGCATAAGGGTTTGGCAATTAAGCATAGTTTACAATTTACGAAAGCTGGTCAAATTGCATGTTTTGCTGATGTTTTTAAATAGTAAAATACAAACTCTGAAAGGAACGTAATATGACACAAAAGATAGTAAATATAACTTGACATGAAATGTTTTTTTAAGAAAATGAAGTATCAAATTTGGCATGTGCAAAACGTTTGGGCAGTTTTCCAGTAGTATGTATTGGTCCTTGGTACAGTTCAATTCCAGTGGTTAATACATTGTTAGCTTTTAAGCCTCTCAGTGTGTTGGGCATGTAGTAAAGAGGCAGGGAACTGATAACTAGGACACTGACAAAAACCCAAAAAAGGAAGCACTTTCTATTTTCAGAAACTGATTTAGGAATGAAAGGGGGATCAGGTCAAGATAAGATCCGAAAGACCAAGAAAACACTGATAGGATTACCTATATCCTCATATGCAAAGGATACTCAGTTCATCATCAACATCTGTGGAAATTTGAAAATCATTTGACAAGGAAGTGTGGAAGACATTTTAAAACAACAATATACACTCACCAACCATTTTATTACAGTAGGTATAACTGCTCATACAGCAAGTATCTAATCAGCAAATCAAAAGGCAGCAACTCATGTTTACATGCAGGCAGACAGGGTTAATGATTATTTCAGAAACGGCTGATCTGCTGGGATTACAGGCACAGCTGTCTCTAGGATCTATAAAGAATGAATGAAGTCTGAAAAATATATAAATATATCTAATATATCTAGTGAGTGACAGTTCTCTGGGCAAAAATGCTTTGTTGATGCCAGTGGTAGGAGGAGAATGGCCACTGGTTCATCCTGATTGGAATTCAACAGTGATTTAAATAACCACTTGTTACAACCAAGGCATACATAAAAGCATCTCTGGATGCACAACATGTCGAACCTTGAATTAGATGGGCTACAGCAGCAGAAGACCACACCGGTTGTTACCTCTGTCAGTTAAGAACAGACCACTGAAGCTACATTTTGTACAGGCTCACAAAAATTGCACGAGGTAAGTAAAATGTTCCCTGGCCTTATGTGTTGCAATTTCTGCTGTGACATTTGGATAGCACAGTTAGAATTTGATGAAAGCAACATCAAAACATGGATCCATCCTGCCTAATGGTTTGGAGGATATTTTCTTGCCACTCTTTTGGCCCCTTAATACAACCTCAACAATATTTAAATGCCACACATTACGTGATGACGTATTGTTACTGACCATGTCCATCCCTTTAAGACCAGCTTCTGACGGCTACTTACAGCAAGATAATGCCCCATGTCACACAGCTCAAGTCGTCGTAGACTGATTTTGAACATGATAATGACTTTCACCAGACTTTCATCCAATAGAGGACTGTTGGGATGTGGTGGAATGGGAGATTCCTATTGTGGAAGGGAAGTCAACAAATCTGCAGTAAATTCATGATGCTGTCATGTCAATATGGACCCAAATCTCTCAGAAATGTTTCCAGCATGTTGTTGGATATATGCTATGAATAATTAAGAATTGTTGCATTTCTGTAGTCAAAAGCGAATGTTGAACTTACTGCATATTGGGATTTGGTGTTCATATGTAGGCTGTGCTTGAAGAAGGATATTCAGGGGATCATCTCCCAATGACTAACTTATGACAACAGTTGTCAGTTAACCTAACACATGCCTTCAGGCCAATGGACATCCACACAGACACATGGAGAACATGTAAACTCCACATAGGTGACAGCCATTAATAGACTCAAACCCAGGTCTTTGGAGCTGCAAGCCTATAGCACGAATCACTGAGCCACATCGCGTTATTTCCCAACATGAAATGATTCATGTCAAAAGTGTGACTGTAAGGCAATACTACCATTCAGGCCAATAGCACACCTTCTCATATACTGTTCATAGCTGTTGTAATGCAACAAACTTGCAGGAGAACATTAAGTGGCTCTGGTTCATGATGCAGAACAACACAATGAACACAGATAAAGAAATTTGAGAGCTTAATATTGCACTTACTGCTTACATCCTCTACACACTGAAGACATGTTTGTGGTTGTGTAGGCTTTGGATGTTAACCCTTTGAGGAGCAAGGGACATATCTGTCCTATACATTTAAATGGATGCCAAATGCGACTGAAACAACCTACGGTCCTGAAATAAAGTTAAACACTATAATCATTCAATAAAGAAACACCTGAGGCTTATTTTTTTCCCTGCAACACCTAATTTGAAAACTTCAGGATCATAGGTTGTTTCGATCGCATTTAAAAAATATGGTCCTCAAAGGGTTAAAAGCACGTCTTCCCACTCAGTTTTACGGGTATTAACTGACAAGAATGGAACAGGTTACTATTAAAAGGTCATGCCTTTAGACAATGTCAAGTGACATCGGTCAAGATTCAAGGCAAGAAATTAAAAACAAAACATCTAGCCATGCCTGTGACCTTTCCTCTGGGTGTGTTGCATTCAGATGTAGTTCAATGTTTTTTTCTTACAGAAACAGATTATCAAAATGATTAGTAATCTTGGTCATACTGCCGTATACATGGCATCCATTGAGTTATATAAAATATATAATCAGTAGTTTGTGGACAAAAGTATACCCAAATAATTGCATGGAGTGTGTCCCCTTTTGCACCTATTGCTGTAACAACAGATTTCACTCTTCTGGACAGGCTTTCATTACATTTTGGAACGTCTGAGGTTGAGCACTGATACAGGACAATAAGTGTTGGCTTCCAGTTCCAGTGTATTCTAATTTATATCAAGGACTCTCATGGATTTTTAGAAAAAAAGGTTTATGTAAACCAACCAAATTCTTTATCGAACCATTTCTTTATGGGCTTTGTTTCAGGAATGCAGGGTGGAAAGTCACGGTGCTCAGGTGTCCAGTAAACACCATTCTACTGAAATGCCGGTTTCATATCATTGATCTCAGTCAGCAAAATAACAGATATCGCTACTTCGAAGCCCTGTCTACATACTTTTGGCCATTAGTGCCATCAGATATAACCTGGCTAGAATATCTGGATCTAAACTAAGCTATAGACTTCTTTTTATATGCTTAGAATTTTTTTTTTCCTTACTCATGTTAGCAGTTACTAATCCCCTGATTCCCATTATGTTTTCCCTAATCTAACCCTAAGCTGTATATTGCACCTTTTATGCCATATGTTTGTACTGGGATTAGTGTAATTTAATGTGTTTAACTTGTGGCATCTGTTAATAATGACTACAACATTCTTTCAAAATCTTGATTGTCCCAAGTGTGCACAGTATGTTGTGGCTTCGCATAATCACTGCAGCCTTTATTTCAGCTACTCCTTTATTGTGTCTCCAGGATCTTCTATACAAATGTTTTTTTATGAGATCCCTCTCTTTAGAAATGGGTGAAATAAGACATTGTTTGGATACATGTATGCTCACATTAGCTACTCTAGTGTTTGACAGAACGTTTTATGTAGAAACATGCTTTGAAACAAATATGGGAAATGTACAAGCATTCTTAGAAAGTCATATTTCCGTGAAGCCACATCAATATTATTGGCAGGCTTTATTAAATACTTTTAAAGATAACTTTCTCTGCTAGTAGATGCTCATTCCATATATAATGAGTAACCCTTCTTTCGAAATTCGGGCTATGGTACTTTAGGGCATACTGATTATTGCTGTCAAATACTTCCTTCTAAACTAAAACTAAACTAAAGAGCTGTTTGCGACAGGGAAGAGAGATTACACTGGATTGCAGTACCACAGGTTTATACAGTGCCTTATATAAGTATTCACTGCCTTTGAACCTTTCCCCAATTTGTAGTGCAACTTGTAACTTAGAAGGCCCTAACTGAGTGATTTTTCATTTAACTGACATATTTAGCTGCTTATGAATGTGAAAATATATGCTATATATACAGTCCAACATACAGTCAAACACTGTAATTTTGGGTCCATGTCCAGGAAACTCCCCAGATCTTAATCCCGTTGAGAACCTGTGGTCAGTCCTCCAAAAGAGTGTGGACAAACATACCAGCTTCTGAGCAAAATTTTGAATAATGGCAAGCATGGGTTGTCTTAAGGTCTTAAGGAAGAAGGGTCAACACTGTAAATATTAAGTATTCAACTGAATGTACTCGTCAATAAAAGGTAAAAAAAAAAAAAAAAAAACAACAACAACATATGGAATGCTTATAATTGTACTTTGTTATATATGATGCAGCAAACTTTGTGAAAACCAAAATTTTGTGCTGGACTTGTTTCAATATCTCATTGGTCTGTATGATGTTTGTATAGGCATGCTCTCAACCTCTGGCAGCTTCTGGAACAAGATGCATTTATATTGAGATTATATAACACTTGAATTGCACACAGACTGAGTTACCTTTGCTGTTCAAGCAACAAAGGGATATCTGTGGGCAAGTGATTGCAGCAGAATTACAAGTATTGGAACACTTATCCAAATGAGACTAATATTGCATGGGGTCCTGGAGTAATTCTCAGTTATACAATTGATCCTCAGTAATATTATTTCCATCTGTTTATGCCGTGTCTGTGTTTTCTCCGTCCTGTCCTGAGAAAATTCACTGATAATGTGATTGCCCTTCAGACGTAATGTAAAATCTCTGTGATTTTACAGGCAAACGTCACCTTGCGTTATATACCGTTCATAAAAAAATAGGTTTCGTATTAAGTATAATATTTGTGTAGAAAGCGACCTGATGCTATTTATGCTATCTGGGTTGTTTTGATATTGAACTGACTGTCCGCACCTAATCCCCCACTAAACAACACACTGATATTCTCTGGAATATATGTTAACAAAGGCCGTTTATGGCTTAATTATGTGGATAATGATTGGCACATTAATAATTTCATACATGTTAATTCTTAAAAAGATACTGAAAGATAAAAGATTAAATATTAGTACCTGAAGTACAATGTTTGGTATTTGTAATTCCACAGGCATTGCATAAGGAAATGTGATGGCAGCTTCAGAGCAAGTAAGAGCTCGCAGACCCATGAACATCTTTAATAACATTAAGGTAAGATCTCCAGCAATGTATTTTGTGTCAATTTGGACAGAATAGCTAGTGGTCACAGACCTGCTACCAGTCAAGCAGCCTGACTTTACCTGCCTTTCAACTCTTTTCTTCGACGTTCATTAACACTAACATTTCAAAAATAAAGGTCAAATGTATCCATGCATTCACAGACTACTAAGGACAACTCAATGATTATTAGCTAGCTAGGCAATCCTGTCATGCTTAGCATATGTTATAAATAGGTTACATGTATCACTCTTGGTATTTATCACCTTTACCAGGTGATTGTAATCATGATTTGGTACAAAAACAGCATCCAGCAAAGGCTTTGATAAGCAAAGATGGCCAGATGACTCAGAATTCCAGGTCTTTTGTGGAATAAATCGCCGTAGTGTGTGCTGGACCAAAGACGAAAAGGACAAACTGTTATCAGCAACAAGTCCAAAGCCCAGGCCTGTCATGTCATCTGTGAGTGGCTTTGGCGAAGGTCATTAACACTACTGTGATAGCAGCATTAATGCAGAAAACTGCATTAAAACCTTAGAGCAACACATGCTGCCTTCAGCTTTTCCAGGGATGTCCGTGCATTTTTGAACAGACAATGCAAAACCACATGCTTCACATATCACAAATGCATGGCTGTGAAAGAAGAGGGCATGAGTACTGGACTGGCTTGCATGGTCCAGAATTTTGAAACGAATGACGACCCTGTACTGTTTGTAGGAAAAAGGGGACAAAAATAACTCATGAAACCCTAACCTCTTTGCCAAAGCATCTTTTAAGTGTGATGGAAAGGTCAAAGTGGTAACTGCTTTACTGTTCTGAATTTTACAACAAGTTAACATGTTAAAATCAAACCTTACATTAAAATGTAACCGGTTCATTCTGTATTCAGTGAAATAAAAGTTAAAGTAAATGTACGTAGAAATGTGTGTGTGTGTGTGTGTGTGTGTGTGTGTGTGTGTGTGTGTGTGTGTGTGTGCGCGCGCAATATTTTTGTAGCTTGGATATTAGAAATCGAAATGTGTAGTGTGATGAGTTTAATAGATGCTTTATTTTTGCTTGCACAGTTTTTTTCTTTTTAATAATGATGAGTAGTTTTAAGGGAAAAAAAACGTTACACTAATAACAGAAAAGCATTTGCAAAGACATTTTTATTTGGTTTGTACTATAACCTTTGCCGTCACAAATAGATTTTTTTTTACAAAAAAAATTGTAATGCAGTCTTTAGGTTCTACAGCATTCAAGAAGATCCTTTCTGCACCACACCATAACAGATAGCTTAATCTACAAATATTTCCTGATTTTGTTTTGATTTTCAGTCTTGCCTTTCTTATAGGTCTTTGGGGATTACTCTTTCCTGTCTTTCACTTCACATCCTTATATTGTTTTGAGTTCTTCCTCACGATCAGCTAAAGCACTGAACTTCCAAATGTAAAACAAATCTATTTAAACTGTACACATACAACAAATGTGATACTGCAGTTAAATTATTTTACTAATGTTCTATTCTATTCTATTCTATTCTATGTTTGTTATATTGATATGTTATACTTTGCTGTATGGTTTTCATTATTTCTTTTGTTTAAAACCTTTTGCCTATTTGTGCCATAGTTCTTTGTGCTGTGCCATGGAATGCTGCAACTTGCCCAACTACTGGTTTCTGGCTATCTGAAAGGATCCATATCCACCATAGAGAGAAGATATGGTCTGTCTAGTCAGAAGTCTGGACTGCTGGCCTCTTTTAATGAGGTATGAATAGAGCATTAACTTACAGGGATATACATTATTAAAATAACACATCACTCCTTATTTTATCCTTACATATTATTAATGTAATGCAATATAATGTGCTGTAAAATTGAATATGATACTGCAAGTATTTACCATTCATTAAATATTGTGAAATTAATGTTATGAATTGTTCCATTGAATTGGAATTGAATTGTTTGAAGTGTAAGCCAGTGACATTATTTCAAACCAAAATATGAGAAATAAGATCTTGCAATCATCCTAGATTAAATACAGCCTAGTTTGAACATGCAGAGCTTCATCTTCAGCTTTCAAGGCAATGGACATGAAAGAAGTCATCTGTTTTGAAGTGTAAACCGTATATGTAGATCTGGATTTGACAGGTTTGTTAAAATTGCCTGTTGTGTAATAACAACCATGAAGAGAGAGAGGGGGGTGGGGGGTGAAGGGGGGGGAAGGTGGGGAGAGAGAGCGAATAAAGAGTAAAAATATAGAGTATAAAGTCTTCTTTTATTGCATACATCCAAATACAGTTTTACTATTATTACAATACAGTGTGCAATATAGTCTATAGTGATTTATCTAATAGTGAAAGTGAATGCTGGAAAAAGTCCGGTTAGTATCACATGAAATGTTTATTAGACAGGACTAGGACTAGATCCATCCTGGCTGCAGTTTTGTATACAACTTTTTGCTGTTCGTTGATATTTTAGGTGACTAAACCTTGAGAAACTTTACGTTTTAGTGAAATTCCGATTAGGAAAAATGAAACAATTGCGTATACTTTCTGGAATACTGGTACACCACAGGCATTGTGAAATCAGATCTACGAACCCAAGTATGAGAAAGCTTTGACGAAATTAGAGCACATGAGAGCTTGTTTTCAGATAAATCTGGCTTGGCTTCATGAATGGCACACTGTCAACTCCAGAATTTTGGGACCAGTATAACCCTCTAATTCGAGTATTAAAGCCTGGATGAAAAACTACCTTATTAAATATGTGATGTTCAAAAACACATTTGGGTCACTAGTACTGACACCACTGCGTTCAGCACTTTTTAAGCTCCAGTTCTTGGAGAGCTTTAAAAACACAGAATAGGAAATCTGGTACTCCTCCATACAGAATTTTCAGGCTCTTAGAGACTCGTCTCTGGATTTCGCTTAATCGTGTCGTCCTTAACGTTTTTTTTTTTGCACTTAGAACAAGGGTGACCAAAAGTATTTCAAAGGGGGTTAGATTGGACCATGTCAAAATACCATTCACATATTCTTCAAAATTGTATTTTAAATAGCAAACAAACCTGTATATATCATTTATTCAATTTCTTATCCACTTTACACCTTGTGTCATAGGGCTTACAGGAACAACCCTATACAGGGCACCAATCTATAAACATTCATGTTCTAAGAGCACTTTAGAGACACCGATTAACCTAACACACATGTCTTTGGAATGTGAGAGGATACAAGAGTACCTGGAGAAAACCCACACAAACACAGGGAGGAACACACAGATTTCACACAGAAAGGACCCAGACTGTACCACCTGGGGATTGAACCCAGCTGTGAGGCAACAGTGCTACCCACTGAGTCATCGTGCCTCCTCTGTACAGATCAAGTAATATTAAATTAACTACTGAGTTTAATTTTAGCTCAGAAACTTAAAGCAGATTATTTAGGTTCAGCATTTTCTTTAGAATATTAATGCATAATACTATATTTTTAAAACATTTTTCAGTGTTTCTCATGTAGAATTGTACTTTTTTTAATGTATTTTTTACTCAGTTGCAGTGAGCTACCAGACCTAATATACTCAATAACAATGCACGCCTTACATTCGAAGTCATACTTATAAGTCACAAAACCAACTAAATACAAAAACTGTTGTACAAATATTCTTTATGTTAAAGTTCAAACAACTTAGCTTAACTTAACTTAGCATCTTAGCAGAAGAGCCAACCCAAAAGAAACGTAATGTAATGGACGTTCTTATACCCTACACTGAATTATATGTGTTAAGTCTGGTTTGACAGTTGTATTGTTGTGACATGCCATCACTGAAGAACTGCTGCTACTCTTGACTGATTCTGCAAGCCGATGAAAATCTGTCATTATTTCGCTTTGACTTTGAACACCCCTGGTTTAAAAGCATGTTTTATACCGCTGTGCTCCTAAAACATCCAACTTAAACAGAGCTGACAGCTTCTTGGCAAACCATAATGGCACTTGTTCATAACTGTTTTTCATGCAAGTTCATGCCTAATATCAAGTGATTCCCACTTTGTTGTATATGAATCAACTTAGCCGAGTTTTTCAAATGGGATTGGCAGTTTTAAGGTCAGAACACGTATTCCATCATAGTGCATTCTTGGGACGAAAAACAAAACTCTAAGCAAATTAAATGATGTGTCCAGTGTGGAATGTGGCTCAGTGTTAAAAGCCGGTTGCAAACTTCGGGAAATATCTTGCAAAATGCATCTGTTATCTGGTGTTGACTGTTGTGATAGTTGTGATATTCTAGCCTTGACAGAGCATCTGCTTTAACGCCCAGCTTTAGTGGTGGGAATGCTGCAAGTAAAGACTGGAGTTGGATATCAGATAACTTTAGCTAAGCATTTGTTAAACTCACTGACATTGTCAATAGTATAAGGTATGTCTGTTAATATAGAGCTTTTGATTTCTGAAAACAAGCTGTCGGATAAAATATCTGTTATCCTATACTTGACGTTAGTCTGTTTCGCTTAATGCAATAAAAGAGCTTTACACCATGTTGTCTCTGTTCCTGCAGGTGGGAAACACAGTTCTTATTGTGTTTGTGAGCTTCTTTGGAAGCCGAGTGCACAGACCAAGATGCATTGGGATGGGAGCCATCATAGCAAGCATGGCAGCGTTTCTCATAGCACTGCCCCACTTTATCAGTGAAAACTATATGTACAAACCTAACCTAAACAGTGAGTGACACTATGTGTTTTTTAAATTTAAGAGTGCAAGAGAGATGCGACGCTTCATGCCATCTATAATAGTGCTATAACCACCCTGTCCTCATGAGAAATGTTACATGACTCAAACGTAACTTCACGGCAGTTTATGCTGCTCTGAAAAGTTATTGCCTAGCTGAAATCTGGACTGTATCTGATGACTAATGAAATAAGAAAATTTGAAATTAGAAAATTAGGTCGGAACGTATAATCACTGCTGATTATACGTTCTACTTTTAACATTAGCTTTCAATTTGAATGTCTATAATGTTGTAATGTGTAAGCCGTGGTTACATTAAACACATTGTTATTATTATAGGTACATTTTGGTGTTGCTTATATAGCTATATAGACAAATGTTTGTGGACACAACTTCTAATTATTAAGCTATTCTGGCAACACCCTTGTGATCTATAACACATTCATAATATAAAGCATGCATTTCTGGATTCTCCATAGACAAACAGTGGCAGTAGACTTAATACGCTTTGCCAACTGCTTTGCCAACTTTGATTGAGAACTTATTTGCACAGAACCTTGACCTCAAATCAGCATCTGACACTTTAAAAATGCACTGGAATTGCAAAAGTGAGCCAGGGCTTATTGTCTAGCATCACAAGCTGTGAGGTCACAGTCATGTTCCAAAATCTAGTTGAACGCCCTTTTAGAAGAAGGAAGAAGGTGAAGGGAAAACCCATGTTTTGAATGAAATTATTTGGTCCACAAAACATTTGATTTTGTTGTGTATTATAGAATTCTACTCTCGTGACTGATTTACTGTCCTTAATGTTTCTGTACTGTTATAGGAGATTTCTATAATGCAACAATTCATGTATTTCATGTAAACCATTATAGCTGCATATTACGTCTTTGATCGGCAGGTACCAAGAACAATGACTCAAGTCTTTGCCAACTCGAGAGCAACTTCCAGATTTCATCATCTGACCAGACATGCTCAGAAAACGAGCGTCATGAACAGGATGGAGTGTTTCCCATCCTCCTGCTCGGCCAGCTGCTACTTGGCATCGGCGGGGTTCCGATACAGCCCTTTGGTATTTCCTACATAGATGACTATGCAAATAAGAAGAACTCACCATTCTATCTTGGTATGAGTGCTCAAACGCACCTTCATATGTATGCATAGCAATGTTATCACTCTGTCAGTTATTAATGTTGTGCATTCCCAACAGGAATACTGTTTGCATTAACTGTGATTGGGCCAGCATTTGGTTATCTGATGGGTTCGTACCTTCTCAGGTTCTACGTGGACTTCAACAAAGTTCATCCCGGTAAAAGGCCAGATCGTTTTGTATTTCAGTGCCCCATACAAACATGTGAAATATATCTTCAGATTCAGACAGAAAATTATGATACAGTTGTTTAAGGACACAAAACATGAATAAAATGATCTTACTTCACAGACAGTAGAACTAAACGTTAGTACGTCTGAATAAACACCCTCATTGTTCAAAAACGTCATCAACAAGTCATAAAAGGGCACGGCAGTGTGAACAAGGGTCATGCCAGCTTGAGTCAGTTACGGGAGCAAGTTTATCTATTGGCAGCCTTAAATGTTGGAGGAAGAAAAGTGAAACTAGTGAATGACTTAACCTGTTGCAGCATATATATGCTCAACATTTAGAAGTCTGGTGGAGTGAATGGAATGAATATCTTGCTCTTGCTGGGAAGATAAGAAACCTGGATTATATATTCATGGCGGACTTAATTTGCCAGGTTATGGACTGCATGTGTTGTTCTTAGGCTTTATTTAAACCCGTTAACTAATAAATACGGCACAAGTCTTAGGTCACCTAAGGATATATTGTTTTAACAATGTTGTAAGTACTGGACCCATACATTTCTAACTTGGGTTTGTCACTCCATAATACATAGTCTTTTCAACCAATCCATTCAAAGGGAGATTCAAGATCTCTGTACTGCTCTTTAAATATAGACTTCTAAAAAGAGCATACGGTAGAATGAAATTAAGTGGCATTTTGGTATACCAAAATTAAAAAAAACAAGAGCAAGATAAAAAACCCAGTAGTTAAAATAAATATAGAATATACATTTGAGAAATAGATAAAGAGCAACAACAACAATAATAATGATATTAGAATAAGTAGAAGAAGAAACCTATAGAATCTAACACCAAAATATTTTAATATCACATACATGGATACAAATTTGCTGTATTCTCTGGTTGTATTCTAACAAGGAGACTGAGAATATAGCAGATGTAAAATACAAACAACAGATGTTTGAATTTGGAAGTTGTAAACAGAGTGTAAGAATGCACTCTCAATATGTAGGGATATACTATGCGTACAAGCACTTTTTATATAATATTAAAAAAATCATTCATACTTATTTAATTAACTTTGAAGTTATCTTTTTTCAATGTAAATTATTTGTATTTGTTTTTTTTTCCATTTATAACAACCATAGACTGGAAGCCTGACGAGCTGAACACTGCTGATCCCAGATGGGTTGGTGCTTGGTGGCTAGGTTTCCTTATAGCTGGATCCTTTCTCTTCCTCACCTCCTTGCCATACTTCTTTTTCCCCAGAAGCATGGCAACACAGGTACATCTGCAACTCACTCGTTATCACTCTTTATCAGTCTTTGCCCCTGGCTTTTAGTTTCTTTCTCATTGCTGTCTTTAGTATGGCCAATATGTACAATATATATCCAAACCCTGCTCCCTGTTATTTCTCTCACATTCACTGTTGTCAGGTTTACAATATTAGTCTTACAGGCTTGGAATCTCCATAGACAAAACAGCAGCAGTATTACGGGATGTAGTGAACACCCCTGTAATGAACTTCCTTCGGTTTCTGCCCTGTCCTCCTTAAACATAGACCATAAAGGAATTATTTGCCAACAATGAACCTGGGTTTATTGCCCAAAATCAGTCCCTCACCTTGCAGTTATAGTCCAAAATCTAGTGGAAATAGATATAGAAAATCCATTTCAGAAGAATTTCTTGGCTGTATAGTATATACATGTATTACTACCAATTTTATTAAACTATGTAAACAGTACCACTATAATAATAATAGGGACCTGTGGAAGTGTATGACAGCAGTCCAGGCGTGTTAGGAAGAAACCAGAGGACTAATGAGCCACGAAACATTACTATGCCATTTTGATGGATAACTGTTTGACATGCTTGTTGCTTTGTCTGTCTTAGACAAAATGTGAAGTGAATATGTGATACAGCTTGCTGTGTTGTTGCCGATGCTAGTCCTACATCACAAGTCTGAGAAGTGAAATGAAATATGAGACCCTGGAGAATGTCCAACCATTTACTAGAACACTTACACAACTGGATGCCTGATTTAATATCATGTCAGTCTCCCATGGATAAAGTCTGTTTATGCAGCAAACTGATGCATTTACAACTTCTGCATGTAGGGATTTTCTTTTATATACACAAACTGTGTTAAACATAGCTACACACAGCTATGAATAAGGAGGAGGAGACAATAAAAAGGAAACTGTTGATATTAAAACACTGTTTTTTTTATAGTATAGTCAGTTATACAGTCTATACATTAAATACTATTTACACAAGTATCACAAAGTATTCATCACTTACAGAATACATAATAGATAGATAGAATACACAACAGAATACACAACAGAATTCCTATAATGCAGATCCTACATTTCTTTGTTTAGTCCTAAGAACGTCTGGTGTTCACTGTTTTCAGTTATCGTGTCTTTACACTTGTCATGTGATTGAGAAATTGTCTCACCTACAAATTTGCCTGAAGCTATTTCCTAAACTTGACTTATTCTTCTATTAATGCTGTATACACCAAGACTTGGCTGACCATTTAATTTTACACCATGGTGTACTCAAGATACATTTTAAAATTATATTTAAAACAAAAAATGGCTGTATTATTAATTACTCAAGTATATCTAAGAAAATCATAAACGATATTTGCCTTAGCTTTCATAATCAACATAGTTTAATAGTTACGTTCTAATAATAGTTGTATCTTCAGGAAACCTGCGAGACCCCTGAGCAATACAAAGAAGAGAAGCTAAAACAAGAGAAAGAAGCTGAAGCAGACGCCATGCATGGACTTTCACTTCTCCAGTTCTTCAAAAGTGAGTCAGAACACTAAATACCTCATAAGTCCTACAAGAGGGCAGAGGTCTACCAGGAGTAGATGCCTTTTACACACTTCTGCATTCTAGTTTTTTCTAGGACAGGCTGACTTCACACTGTCACTACAGATTAGATCCAAAACCATTTTCCTAAACCTAAATCTAAACATCTGTTGCTGTATATAAAGGTCACCGATGCACTGTTCCAGCATGACTATGCCCCATAAAGAAAATGGACAACTGGGCAAAATAGGGTCAAAAAGTCCCACAGACATATTTAAAAATCTTGTGGAAAACCTTCCCATGAGATTGGAGGCTGTTATAGCTGCAAATGTGAACCAACTCTATATGAATACATAGGGATTTAGAATGGAATGTCACAAAAGCTCCATTAGGTGTAATGTCCCTATACTGTGTAAAGATAGTGTATGGTGACGTTGCATTTTTCATACATACATCAAAAACTAATGTTATAGTCATAGTCATGTTATAGTTATAGTAAAAATGTTATAGTCAAATCCACGTGATGATTAAAACATACATTCATTAACACTGGCTATGCAGCGAGGTGACATTAACAGCTTTCTTAATTAAATTAAGTGTAATGGTAAAGCTTGCAATTGAATGTACCCTATAATATATTCTGGTGTTTTTCCCCACCAGAATTTCCACATATTTTGCTGAGAACTCTGCGGAACCCCATCTACCTTTTAGTAGTACTGGCTCAGGTGAATTTAGCAGCCATGGTTGCTGGACTGGCCACATTCATGGCCAAATTTATTGAGAGACAGTTCACAAAACCGGCATTCTTCTCCAACATTATGATTGGTAAGATGATTACTGTTTCATTGATGTTTGTTCAAATGACACATATAAGGTTGGCTTAAAATAATGTTGTAGGCAAGTCCATAAGGAAATGGCCAAGACCAAGACCATGGAAATGGCCATGAACGAGATGATTTTAATCTGGAAATGGGAAAAAAATGAATTGGTCTGCAATTAACTTTACATTCATTCTATGTAATATAATTATAATAATAAATAATTCATATTATGTTACATCCTGTTTTGCAAACTATATAATTAAATGATATATACTCTAAAATTGTAAAATAATTCATTGCTCATTGATTGCACACTGAATGAGAAGAGCAGTAACTTCTGAGTGTAGATTTGATTTAGGCACATAAAGAAAAGACTGATTTATTCTGTTTAATGTATTGCTGATATCCAGTAGTGGTAGAAAAAAAGTTCATTATTAACGTTACCTCAGATAAATGAATTGGACTTGGCTGGTCTCGATAACAATTTCCGAGTCTACCTTACCACGAGACAGAGACAAGACTGAGAGGTTGAGATCTAGACAAAACCAGTTTGTTTATGGTCTTGAGATTGGATCACTACAGTACTGTACCATCTAATAATAAACACTGAGTGATGAGTTATGATTCATATAAAGTTACTATATCATACTTCAGTTTTTGATATTCATGGCGCTAATTCCATAGGGAGTAAATAGATGATTGACAGGTCAAAATCAGAAAGAGAGGAATAGAAAATCGAACCAGGAGCAATTCCTGTAGTTCACTGAAACACAAACGGTTAGTAGGTTGTCTGAGGTCGGAACATGAGAATACTGCTTATAAAAAGCACCCCGAAATGTCATTTAGGCTCTGAAGGTAAATAAAGAATCAGCAGCCACTCAGAGACCAGCTCTTTGTTAAGAAGTTGTTCCAAAACTAATCAGTTTCAGTTGAAGTAATGGTCTTGCAAAGTAGACCCACATGCTAAGTCGTTAACAGACACTGGTAAACAAAGTGTTCTAAAGAGGGAGCAATGTGAGCTGTGCTACGTGACCAGCATGTTAAGATTTCTTCTGCTGGTTTCTTCTGATTAGTAACATTAGTGTTTGTATTATGACCTCAGGTGGTTTGAGTGTCCCGTCAGCCATGCTGGGAATCATGACAGGAGGAATTATCCTGCGCAGACTGAATCTGTCAGTTAAGGCCTCTGCGATCTTATGCACTGGTGCTGTGCTGATGGCGATCGTCTTTGCGATGCCACTCCTGTTCCTCGGTTGTTCGACACAGACCATCTCTCGGATCTATCCTGCCAGTGATAACAGGCAACATATTTACAGTTGTTTCTTAATTCATACAGAAATAGTGTTGTAAGCTTAGCCAAACATAAACAAAGGGATATTTTAAAATATTGAAACATAAACATTATAACATATTGAGAGAAGTGACTCAGTGTTGAAACTACTGAGCTGCTTACCAGTAGATTGATGGTTCAATTTCTGAAACCACCAGGCTGAATTTGTTGGGCCATTAAGCAAAGTCATGTTGCATTATGGCATGGCTAAATGCTGTGAATGTAATGCAAACATGCAGTTTGCTTTGATGCTCAATGAAAGATCATTAATGAAGATGGCCAGTATGTGCCATTAACCTCCATGTCAAGGTTGTTCTACAGGATTTAGGTTAGGGATCTGTTCAGACAAGTTCTTCCACTGATCTTGGCAACACATAATACTTTTCCCCACCTGAGGCTTTAGCCGTGTTAATACATGAAAATGCTTCCAACTGTTGTCATGAACTTGCCTGAACATTCCAGACATGTGTACTCCATTGACTACCATTCATTCCAATGTAATAAATGCTACGCATACACTTAATTTTAACCTCAGTAACTTTTGTTTAAAAAAAAATTAAAAATGCTAAAAAAAAATGTTTTTATAAAGTCAAGGTTGCCATTTTGGTGAAAAAGTCCTGATCTGTTATGCCTTAGACTTAACCCTGAAACTGGCACTATGAACCAGTGTTCTACCACTAAGCCACAGTGGTTCTTATACCATCTCTGGCCAGATGAGGTTTGAGTTGCTTCTTGCACTGTTGAGGAGTGTTGTCACAGCCGGTTTATGCAACAGCTTCCAGTGCATTGATCTTGTGAGGGATCCTGCCAAATCAGTATCAGCTGCTGGGCTCTGTTCTGGTTGTGTTTGTATTTCTGTGTTATATTTTTGTGTTTGTTGTCTGTGCTATCCTGCTACCAAAATGCCACTGTTGGGCCCTTGAACAAGACCCTTAACTCAAAATTAAATATAAAAATGTGGAGTCCCCTCCTTGCCAGGGAATTCTGGGATTTATGTGAAGTTGGGACATTGTGTAAAACATAAATAAAACCAATATACGATGATATGAACCCATATTCAGTTGAGCTCAACAGTCCAGGGTCTCCGTTGTCGTATTTTACACTTCATAATGCACCACATGGGAGACAGGTCTGGATTGCAGACAGGACAGTCTAGTAACCTGTTTTAATTTGCACTTGTAGATGGAAAGATGAATTGTGTTCACTGACAATGGTTTTTTGAAGTGGTCTTAAGCCCACGTGATAATATCCACTACAAAATGATGTCCGTTTTTAATGCAGTGCCACCTGGTTTTCGGACTTGCCACTTACTTGCAGAGATTTCTCCAGATTCTCTGAATCTTTTTCCTGATATCATGGATTTTAGATGAAATCCCTAAATTCCTTGCATTGGTATGTTGAGAAAGTTTGTTCTTGTTCTGTTGGAATTTTTGCTCATGCAGTTGTTCACACAGTGGTGAACCTCACCCCATCCTTGCTTGTGAACGACTGAGCCTTTTGGGTATGCTCCTTTTATACCCAATCATGAAAGTCACCTGTGAAATGTCCCAGACAGGGATTTTTGAGCATTCCTCAACTTTCACAGTTTTTTGTTACTCCTGTCCCAACTCTTTTGGAACATGTTAAAGGCATTAAATTCCAAATGAGTGAATATTTGCAAATAACAATAAAGGTTATCAGTTTTAACATTAAATATCTTGTCTTTGTAGTGTAACTGAATATGGGTTGCAAATCCATGGGTTGAAAAGGATTTGCAAATTATCGTATTCTGTTTTATTTATGTTTTATAAATGTGTGGGAACTCTGGAGAAAAAAAAACCTTTTCATTAGCATTTGAAAGGTTTAAGTCAGTAAATAAAGGTAAACAGCCTCTAATCTAGTTGAGTCTTACATTTTAAGTTGATTTGATTATTTGAACTGAAATTATTTGTTCTCAGAGGTATAACAACAGCACGATTGTTTTCCAAGGCTGTCCCGGTTCTAAGTGCATTTCTCATGAATGATGTTTCTGTTTTAAAGACAGTTAAAAGCCATGTGGTTACTTTTAACCAACAACTATTAGAGTCCTGTTGTGCAAATGTAATTCTTGGTTGAATAAGTGGTTGAATTAATGTTTGAAGATTCAAGGGCGATGTTTAATTTGCACAGGGCCAAACACAAAGATTAGAAACATGTGGCAGGCAAACGCTGCTATATCAGGATTGATCAAACAATTAGACAACGAACTACGGAGGTCTGAAAACAAGAAATAAAACACAGGTCAAAATACAAGAATAATATATATTGATATTGCTACTTGCACAAGGAGTAGTGTGAGAGACTTGCAGCTGTATATACGATATTGTAGATATGAATGAGCTAATAATTAACACATATAACTGATAGTATATTTCATGGTATTAAGTGGTGTGATACAGACAGAGTGACATTAATATATACAACTTAAAATCTTACCTGAAATTTGAAATTCAAGTGAAATTCGAGTGTGTGTTTAAACATCTACTGTTTTTTTGTAGCCTTATGAATTGCACTTTGCCATGTCCATGCTCTGAGGAAGCCTTCAATCCTGTGTGCGGGTCTAATGGAGTGGAATTCCTTTCTCCCTGTCATGCAGGCTGCACAGGATTCACGGCAAAAGAAGTAGGTTATCGTTAGCATCTTTTTTCCATTCCACTTCATAGGCTCTGATTAACATCATGATCTGTCACTACAGTCATTACTGATCTTTTTTTCAGAAAGCCTTATTTCCTCTGAAAATTCAGCCATCAAGCCATCAAGAAATAACGTCAAATTAGTGGCACAGTTAGTGTTTGTGACTGTTAATGTTATGCTCTTTGCTGATGTTTACAATTTGTCCAGTGAAATTCAACTGTTTCAGTAATTATAAATATATAGATATAGATAGATATATAATATATCTTAATTGCAGACTCACCAAATCAAACCAAGAACAAATTTGATCAAAGTAATGCATTAGGGGTTACCAATGACGGATTTGGGATTATTTTGGTTTGATTTGGGAGTGTTTGGGGGTTATTTTTGAATAACATGTTGTGAAACATGAGAACAAACGTAGGACTGTTAGTAGGACTGGTGGAACAGAATGTTGAATGTCAGCTTTTCTGTATGCACTACCCTAAACAACTGCCTAATTAACGATCTAGGCACCAAAACATGTTTAATTTACTGAGTAATAGTAAAGGGCTTTGGAATTGTTTAACGCAAAAACATCTGCTTCTCCAGTTTCTTAAGCTATTTTTAGAAGGGTAATGGTGTTTAGTTTATAATGGTTTGTAAGAAACCCATTATATCAGCCTGCCCTAATAACTTTTGCTTCCACATTCTACCAAAACACAAGTCAAGCTCAGGCAGTTAGCTCTTCCAGAATAATATAGACTCCTCCTCCAGATCCCAGTATACCCAGTATTCTTTATACAAATTTCAAGACCAGTTCAAAATCTACTGATTGTGTACCAGTGCACTTCATATCCAACTGTGCTCCATTATATCTGTACATGATATATATTATTACAGCACGGAATGTTGTCTGACTGCCCCACCGCCTTCTTTTACTATGTCCAAATGTTTAATGTTGATCTTTAAGCTACATATGTTCTTAAAGAACAAAGTTCAAATAAAACTAATTTATTAAAAAAAAACATACAGTGACCTGGAATAAACCAAACTTATTTGCCTGTCGTTGTTATTTCACAATAACAAATTAGTGTTCTGCCTGTAGGTGAGCCTGTAGGGTAAGTCTGATTCATACTTGTTTGCTTCAACCTGTTTAATCCAATAACATTTTTTTATCTTAACAGAAGAACTACACTCAGTGCACTTGTGTGGCTTACGCAGTACAAGGCTCTTGTGAGAATGGCTGCGCTCACCTTATCATCCCTTTCATGATTTTCTCTTGCATCACATGCTTCTTGGCTTCCCTCTCTCAGACCCCATCGTTTATGATGATCCTCAGGTATTTGTTTCACATTGTGTTGTTTATGCAATTAGGAACAATGAAAAAAAAAAACAATGAAAAATGTAGCTATTTATTTGATTAAAATAAGGTCAAATTGAAAAGCTATCATAGATAGCTATTAAACTTGATTAAGTGATCAAATCTAGTTGATTATACTCTTTAAAAAATAGTCTGAATAGTCTGAATACTCAAGTAATTGAAACAAAAAGTACAGTACTGTACAAAAAAACAACAGGATAGGAAATGATTTTAAATGCCAGAAATACTACTGTGCATAGATTAATAAACAGTGATAAAAGCGCAATAAACTGATGGGCAGGGGTGGTTGAGGGATTAAGATACTGGACATGCAGATTTAGGGCTAAAGTCTCAGCACTCTTTCATAAACCTGAACATTTTAGAATCAATATAAATATCAGTGTTATGCCCCAAGTCAACTGACACTCGTCTATTTATTTATATTATTATTTGCTATCTGGTATATAACTATATGACTATATAATTTTAGATAGTTGTCAAAACTTGTCAAAACAAGTAGGTTGGAACATGATTAATTTTGCCTAGCTGCACTGCTTTAGAACAGTAACTGCATGTCTGTTTGTGCCTTAGGCAGTATTTGAGTGGTAATTCATTTCCACTAAATGTAGGGAACGTCTGTTTATTTCTTGGGTACCACTATTCCAGACCATTCACGCCTTGTTAGAATGAGTTGTCATATCTATTTAAGGTGGCATTTACATTTACAGTATTTAGCAGACGTCCTTATCCAGAGCAACTTACAAAAAATGCTCCAGAGACCCCTGGTTTGATTACGGGCTTGGACTCTACATGTGCAAAGTTTCTATGCATATCTGTGTGGTTTTCCTGCAGATGTGCTTTAGGTACTGCCCTCATATAAACAGTTTAAAGCATAATAGTTCAACTCCCAGTGAGCAAGAACATGTTTCTCATTAATCTCTTTCTTTGTGTGCTCAGCATGCACATGCAAGCCTGGGATAAAGATTTGCTACCACATGCGTAGTGAAAACTCACTGGCACATATTTCTTAGCCTAACTTGTATTACCTAAACATCTGATTGTTATTAAACTTTATCCAATCACATTTTTAATGGTCACTTTCTCATTGCAATATTCTATGTAGTCTAACTGTGAAGAGACGTAGTACACAAAGGGGGCATAAGGGCAAAAAAGTACTTGAAATGACTGTACTGCCAAATACATCATGCTGGATAAACATAGGTATTTGCAGAGGTGCTTGAAGGTTTCTGAACAATTGTTTATATTCCTGCATAAATATGATATAAAATTGTTCAACAATGAGACAACAATATTATACATGGTCATACATGGTCAAGGAAAAATGTTACATGTTATATATCTGTAAGTGGTAAATGTACGTGAACCTTTAATTGAGCTGTTACTTTAAATGTTCAGTGAAGCTCAGAAAAGGAGTTGTTGATGCTTACGAGACTGGACAAGGGTTACAAAAACATCTTAGGAAGTTTAGACTCCACCAACTAACATTCAGATTGACTGACTGTGTACAATTGGGCGACGTTCATGGTCATCTTTACCCACCATATTTGTGGTCAACCAATAAAGATTATTCCAAGAGCAAGGTGTATATATATATATATATTAGTCTGCAAACTTCTAATCAACTAAAGGCAACAAAAGGGCAACCCTTTAGCTAGTTCTAATGTTAATATTCATGAGTTTACCATCAGAAGAACACTCCTACACTACACCATTATTACCTGCTAGTTCAGTTTTATAATGGCCAAAAGCTCGCATATACTATTCTGATGACATAACAAGAGCATACCTTCATGAAAAGTCACCAGGACATGTATAATGAAGTGATAGCATTGATGCATGAATGGATGTAAAAGTCATATCCTGTCTGATTGCAGCAACTGTGAAAGTAAAGACAGAGAAGTAGAATAGGCAAAGTATGAGTAAGGCCTTTAAGCACTCAGACAGCAGCCAAACCACTGATTATGTGTGTGGCGTAACCGCAAAAAAGGGCAGGGAGAGACAGGACCAGTTAACACAACAGGATATAAAGAATTTCAGTGTGACTTTGCGGTATTGTACAACGAGAAAAATCGTATACAACTAGAAGACTGTTATGTGTGTAATGTAAAACACACTGTAACGTAAAACTCTGTCATGGTTCTCCAACCTTTCCTGAACAAGTTTTGCAGGAAAATGTCAGAAACACCACTGAAAACACAAGGGGAACCAAAAAAAAAACCAAAACCACGCAGCAACCAAAACCTAAACTGTTATACATAGCTTTTCCTCCAGGATGTAAACAACAGCGTGATTCTTCACTTACTGATAGATTTATTTTTCTTTTTCACTTTCAACTACAGTACATGTACTGAACTAGCGCAAATTATCAATCAGACACTGTAGAACCAAAATACAAACGTGCACAATAGATTACAAAAAAACATAAATGAACACTCACTGGCTGCACCCAACCAGGAGGGAATGAGCCTACTTTAAGAAATAATAATTTAAAGAACAACATCACCTTCTGAACACTCTAATCCTTCAGAGTACTTTTCTATTTCACATGTCTTCTTGGCAGAGAAAATTGCGACACCTAAAAATATCAATGTGTCAATGTAATGCAGTTATATCAGTCTTCATTCAAAACAAGTTAATAAACAACGTGTAAAAATATGTATCAATATGTAAACAGTGTAACATAAATAGTGCAGTGCTCACAAAAATGAGGGGATTTTTCAAAATGAATAGGAAGAGGATCCCACAAAAACTGCTGGACAATCTGATCCTGTTCATGCCCCATAACTGTCAGTGTGTTTTGTCAGTCTTGGGTGATCATATACCCTACCGAACAGTCAATGTGGGGCACTCTCGCCCAGTTTACCATGCTTCTGTTCACCCCCATGAATATATCACTTGCTACTCAGTCATGATCATTGAATTTGCATCTCATTAGGTGTTCATTTGAATTTTCATATGCTTTTTTAATGAATCTAATCTTTGTGAGCAGTGTAATTATGGCAGTTAAAATACCCGTTAAATCTTTTGTTTCATTACAACAGCTGTTTACAGCTGAACGGTCTGTAGTTGAAAGACAGCTTTTCATTTCCTATTATTAATATTATTTTTTATCATTTTGAAAATCTACGTTGTTAAAGTGAACACATGATGATCGAATGGTTGTTAAACGTCGCATACATGCAGTTGAGTATAATAAATCCCACTCCTAACTTTTCCACATGTTCTCTGCTGCACTTTCTGGTTATACAATATTGTATTGTACATTTTAGTCACACGCAAATTCTCTAAAGCCTGCTCTGTTAACTGGTTCTGTCTCTTCCTGCCTTTTTTCAGCTTGTGCCACACACATACTCAGTGTTTTGGCCACTGTTCATATGTTTTTAGAGCTTATGAAGTCTCTGTCTGACTAGTATCGATGTAACATCCATTCTCCAGCCACGAATAGCACTAATGCTGACGCAACGTTAAACTGACAAACATAAATAAACTTATGCACACTTCTCCTCATGAGTCCTCAAGGTCGGTGTTGTGGAATTTCATGGAGATACAAGGCGCTTTGGTGGCTAAGAGCTGTGCACATGTAGCCTTTTGTAAAAGCTTTTATAGTTTGTGCCTGTGAAAAGAGTTGGTTGCCTATTGGTAAAAAAAATGTTTGGCAGTTTGATTGGCATTGCTTTCAGTACAGCTTAATACAGAGAGCTGTGTGTAGTGTTTTAGGATTAAAAACTGTTGCAGACTTTGTTTAGAGATATTAATAGAGATATTGGATGGTCTATTTATATTACCATACTGCTGTTACCATTTTTCAGTACAACTTCATTTAAGCTAATTTCATGCTCTCTCTTTTACCCAGAACTGTGGCACCAGAAGACAAATCCTTTGCTGTGGGAATCCAGTACATGCTTTTCAGAGTACTTGGTTAGTAAATAGACTAACAAACTTTTTTGACCTTGGAAAGAAGACACTGCCCTAGGGTGTAGCAGCAGTTAAAACAACCCTGTATTATCTGTAACAATATCATTGCTCGTGACAAATCGACATTTAATGCTAACATCCTTGTTACATTCTCTTACCTGTTTTGTTTTTTTTTTATTCTCCACTGGTGAAAAAACCAGCTTGACTTGATGTCTTTCATCCTTGTTAAAACACCCATGAACAGCATGAGAAACATACGAGCTGAACAGGCTCGTATGTTTAAGGCTAAGATAAAGGCTAAGATAAATAATTCACTTTCGCTTTTCATTGATCTTTTCATTGCAAAAAAGGCATGTTTAACGTAAACTACTTCTGCATAAACAAAGTGTTTATATGAATCAGTATTACAGACCCTGACTCGGGTTCTTTTGTCACTGACAGCATTTCTTCCTGCGCCTGTGCTGTATGGAGTCGCCATTGATTCGACTTGCATTTGGTGGGGAAAAAAGTGTAACAAGAAGACCTCCTGTCGTTACTATAATTTAGATCTCTTCAGACAAAGGTAGGACCATGTGTGCAAGTGTCCTCTATTAATAACTAATACTCGTCATGCTTAAGTAACAGTGACACTAAAGTGTTAAAGTTTGTGTATGTAGCAATGTTGTGCACTTAAGTCTTTCTGGAAGAATTTGTAGGTGGTGTGTTGTGTGTTATTAACAGCAAATTAATATTTATATGCAATGTTCTTTATGTAATATTTATGTAATATATATATATATATATATCTTATCAAATCTTATCAATTTTTTTATGCAGTACCACCTGGTTTTCGGTATTGCCGCTTACTTGCAGAGATTCCTCCAGATTCTCTGAATCTTTTTCCTGATATCATGGATTTTAGATGAAATCCCTACATTTCTGGCATTTGCATGTTGAGAAAGTTTGTTCTTAATCTGTTGGACTTTTTGCTCATGCAGTTGTGCACACAGTGGTGAACCTCACCCCATCCTTGCTTGTGAACGACTGAGCCTTTTGGGGACACTCTCTTTATACCCAATAATGACACCCACCTGTAGAATGTTCCAAACAGGTGTATTTTGAGCATTACTCAATTTTACCAGTCTGTTGTTGCCCCTGTTCCAACATTTTTGGTACATGTTGCAGGAATCAAATTCAAAATGAGCGAATATTTTCAAAAAACAATAAGGTTTATCAGTTTGATCATTAAATATATCGTCTCTGTAGTGTATTCCATTGAATATGGCTTGAAAAGGATCATCGTATTCAGTTTTTATTCCGTTTTTATTTATGTTTTATGCAACGTCCCAAATTCATTAGATGTGGGGTTGTATTGTTTTCTGTGGTAGTGTGTGCAGCTTCATTCATTCGTTTTCCAGTAAAGAACAAAGGAATCTACTGAGAAATATTAAAGGAAATGTATGTGTTTGCTTTTGAAAATGAGGTAAACTAACTGCCAACAAACTATACTTGACTATACTATACTATATGCTCCCAAACATACGGTTTAGTGTTCCACCAGACACCAAAGCCTCTTTACCAGCTCATGAAACATCCATATAATTAAATCAGCTTGATATGTCATGACTTTTTCCAAGAAAATATTACAATACACATATTACAATTCAATACAATGACTTCATAGTGAGAGAGCCCGGGTGATAAACTGTCACCCATTGATAATGTGGCACAAAATACTGTAGAGCGTCTAAAATCCTGTATAATACAAGAATGGGAAAACAGTTCACTTTTAAAACAACAGACAAAAGGTCTCCTCAGTTCTCAAATGCTTGCAGAGTATCAATCACATATATGGTTTAAATTTGTTTACATAACTTTAAATAATGTAGTTACATCCTTTTTTTTTTCAATCAAATTCGCCCAGTTTGCCACCTTTTTGTGCAAATTCTTTTTCATTAAATGACCCCAAACATAAGCAATTTTCAAGGACAACATAAATTATCCCCTAACTTAAATGAATGCTTAAATGAGATTTGTAAATATAATCAACATATATACAATATGGATAAATGTAGAACATGTGACAGACAATAGATCTTCCTCTATTTTCTAATAATAGCTCAATGTATTGTTAATAGGCAAATACAGTTTGTTGTTAAAAACACTTCATATTCAGTCTACTTCATCTTGAAATATTTGCTATAGAATCATTTAAAGCATCTTTGTAAGAAAACACTCAATGTTATTTATTAGGCATGCAAAATTCTGTTATCTGCGACATCAGAAACCAAATCAGTAAAAACAAGTCAGAAGGCAGGGGAAGTGGTGACGCAATAGTCAACTGACCAATTGACCGGAAGATTGATTGTTTTACAACCAACAAGCTGTCATTGTACTAACCCCCGACATGTTGTACTTTGTAAGACTGTACCTGCTTACGAAATAGTTTAACTGTCCCGTTATTTTTCTCCTCAGATTCCTTGGACTTCAGACATTTTTTGTGTTTGGCGGCCTGGCATTTTTCTTTCTCTCCTTTATGGTCCTGAAGAAAGCAGATTCAAATCAGAAGACAACCACAGATGAGGTGAAGGCCAAAAGTGAGCAGGAAATGAAAGAATCTAAACAGCCCTTGGTAAAAGCAAATGTGCAAAGTAACAAACTGGGAGTCGTGTAAGTAGAGGGGGTCTGAACGAGCGTGTGTCCCTTTAGCATTATCCCATATGTGAAAAACAGGAACGATATCACAATTGCTTTGCAATACGTCTGTCTGTTGTCTCGCCTTGCCTTCGGCTCTAATTGCTGTACTTTACTCTTTTCTTCAAATGGATGTACATAGCTATTCTTTCGATATGTACTGCACTTGTTTCTGTAGTGCAGATAAAGCATCTGCATGTGTGAACATGCTAAACAAATTCACAAACTGTGAAGCTAATGTAGCCCGTGTTTCTGGCCTCAGCATATGTGCTCTAAGATACTGATTCTAAATGTGTTCCAGTTCATGCAGCTTTGAAGATGCTATGGATGTGGATAAGCTGTGTATGAGGGAAAGCTTTTATCAGACAAAGCACAAGTATATACACTCATCCATCACTCTGTTATGTAAACCCTCTTGTTTCTACATTCGTTGTCACCATAGAGATGCACTTTTGTAGTTCTACATTTACGCGCCGTGGTCCATCCGTTTCTCTGCATACTTTTATAATCTCTTTTATTCTGTTCTACTATCTACTCATACCAGAAAATCACTGTGGTTCTGACAGTACCTGGCCATTAGAGAATGTAGTATGTAGAGAAACAGATGGACTGCAGTCTGTAATTGTAGAACTACAAAGTGCTTCTGTATGGTATGTGGACCTTAAAAAAACGGAAAAAGAGCGTAAAAGCAGAGGTGTAAATAATAAAGTGATCACTGAGTGTACATGAATTGTATGATAACAGTACTAATGTTGCATCCTGTGCCAAATATTTTCTATTAAGAAAAAGGTGTTTGAATCCTATGTAAGTTCTTACATCATGTAATGTGAATGTTTCTTTGTTGAATATGTGCTTTTCACTTTTATAGAGTGGTTTTATTTTTTCATATACGTCGTAAAATGCGTCATTTTGTAATTTTTGCTACCTGTTTTGCTTCTATGTTTTTAAAGCTTCTGTCACTTTTATAACCACGGTGAAAGTTACTGTAACCCAAGCACACAAACTATTGGTGTAAACTGGTCAGTATATACTCTTTTAATGACTTTTACATTTACATTTATGGCATTTAGCAGACTCCCTTATCCGGAGCAACTTTCAACTTATGCAGTCTTACAGTTCACGCAATGGTGGGTTAATGGCCTTGCTTAAGGACCCACTTGTACCAGCTTGGCAGAGGTGGGATTTGAGTCCAGTACCTTAACCGCTGGGCTACTGCTAGGCTACTTTTGTCAACATAAAATTGCATTCTAATTTTTTTTATGTTTCGCAACTGCCTGTAGGTCCCATTATCCTCTCTTGGATGGCTAAATCTGCTTAAATATTATTGAAGTTTGTTTCCACAGTGCCCAAGTCATACTTTTCATCCATGTAAAATGATGTTTAAGATCAAGCTTTGCCAATAACATCCGATATTTAGATTATTAATGGATGACATGATCTTTGGAATCTTTTTTATTTCAGGTTTCTTAGCAATTAAGTAGCTGGACTACTAGCTGCTTTTAAGCTAACGTTATTTATATCAAACCAAAGTCATTGGGGTACATTATTGAGAAAACAGCATGGATTTCATGCCTTTATAGCCATTATAAGTAGCTTATTAGTCGTAGTCTATCTAGCCTGCTAACCTTTACTACACTGAATTGAAGGGAAATTATATAACATACTGTTTAGTAGAGTTATATGTGATTTGAGATGCAGCTAAGATTTGAATGTTTTGGTTTTATTTGAAACTTCTTTGCGAGTTGGTTAAGAGAGTCAGATGCTCTAAACAGAACTGTGCTTTAAAATGTTTGGTTAGTATTCAGTACTTCACTGTGAATATTACTGCGAAAATTGAGGTACTGAAACGGCATGCGTTGCTAACTGTAACAAATGTGAACTGAAGTAAAATTTTAGCCTGCTATTATGGGATGATGTGAGGAAATGAAGACATCTGGAGTTTGCAAATTAATGAAAATATGAATAGATCCTGATATGTTTATGAGGGTAAAGATGTAGGGACATTCTTTGACTACTGCTATAGTTTACTGTTTAAAAAGGCAATAAACCCTGTCACTCGATTATCATTCCAACGTTTTTCTCTTCCTCCCTTAGGCTTGTTCATAGTCTTTAGGGTTGCATAACCATGACAGACTGCTGTTGAGATAACAGCAAGCTGGAACAGGGAGGATGTTCTGAATCTTGACCGACATCTAAACTAAAATGAGCCATTCTGTAAATAGTTGTACTTTCTGTAACCGCTTGTGTGGAATATAGTTTTGATGCATTTTCAACAACTGTCTGTTGTCCTTGTGTTCTTTTATTAACAGATACAATGGATGAATGTTGTAAGAAACAGTTTTGTATACATAAATAAACAAATAAAACACAAACAAATAAAACAAACCAACTAATTTTGTTACGTTTGTAGTACTCCAAGTACGTTCTGTTTTCTATACACATACTTATTAGGAAGTTCGATATTGGTCACAAGGGGATTAAATAACTAACTCGCTTGGTTCAGAGAGTATATGTTGAATATGAATATGGTTCAGTAACAGCACCATCCCAGGAAAAATATCACTATGATAGGAAACTCATTATACAAAACAGTTAGTGTAGTGGGTTCTCGCTTTATTTTACACACTTTCACTATTCCTTTAGTCCCAGCCACTGGCAAATGAAGAACCGGATGAAAACCAGACGAACCACATGGGGAGTCCAAAGTTACTCTGGACAGCTCAAAGTATATAAACAAATATGCCTACAACATACTGATAGAATAGATAGAATGTTCAGGCTGGCTTCCCTCCAGCTAACTTGAAAGTACAGGTTTGTGTAATAACTTAGTTTATGGTATAACATGAAAGGATTCTGTTTTTAAATATTTACATGGTAACAAATAAGAATGTGGGGATAGGTGTCATGTGAGATCTGGCATAGCCTGTCTTTCAAGAAGTGGAAACGTGATCGCAGTTGTGATAGGAGTAAGAAGGTAACAGCAAGCGTTGTTTAAAAAGAATTTACAAAATCAGAGTATGGAAAAGGCAAGTGTGAGTAGACAGAAATGTAGCCTGTGGAGATGGTAATGAGGCCTTCAGGGGTGTTGCTGACATAAAGGAAAACCTATGGCCTAAAAGAAATGGCCTGAAAATGCTTTGGGCAGATATCCAATATCACACTTGTTAGGTAATAAACCTTTAAAAAAAGGGTTTGAGGGGAACAAGGCAAGCAGTGATGTTTTGGAACAAATTCACTTTGTTCTTAGATGGTTCAAGGTTTATTTCTCACATGCAGATGTATACAAAATGTATTGTAATCAATGAATTGCATCTCATGTAAATCCCTCCCCTTATCAAGATGGGATAAGGTAGGAGATTACAGGAGATTTTAGCATTAGTACTTCTGTTAATAATAAATTCATGGCAAACTAACAATGACTAACGTACTTAATGACTTAATGTCTTTAATGACTTATCTGACCTCTGTGTGCTTAATGGGGTTTGATGGAGAGTTCTTAATACTGTGGTATTACTCCCATGGGACTGCGTAGCCTAGTGCTTAAGGCACTGGACTCTGGACCTGATGGTCCAGCCTTCAAATCTGCCAAGCTGTCATAGTTGGGTCCTTAAGCAAGGCCCTTAACCCACCATTATTTGAATTGTAAGGCTGTATGAACTGTAAGTTGTGTCTGCTAAATACCATAAATGTAACAGCCAGTATTTTGTTTGGTTGGGCAGTATAGTTATACATTTAATTTCGAGAAACCTTTCGCTCCATAAATGGCTACCATCCTCATAACTACATTAAGAGCGAGCCAAATCACAGAAACATCTTGAGTATTTTGTGCTATACATCAGTGTTAAGATTCGTGTGAAGTCCAAACTGAAGGCTTGTTTTTTTGTAACCGTGTTAGAAATTGTGGGAGAATGTGTTGCACAGTCTCAGCTGTTTTCAGTGGAGAAAGAAATGAAAGGAGCATTCAAATGTAATGCACATTCATCACAAGAACAAAGTAAAATTGAAAGTAGGGGTGGGGCAATATGCCGATATTTTATAATGCATTATGAATGACTGTAATTAATTTAGTTGAATCGGACAAAGTGCAACATATTTTGAATATAAATTGCTTTGCTAAGTCCAGGATAACATTTGAATAGCAGTTTTTAAGAATCTGTCGCTACTGATGCATTTTGTGTGTGTTTTTGTATCTTGAACATGTCTTTACATATTCTTATATAATGTTTTGCCATACTGTCCACCCCTAATTGAAAGTCAGTTCTAATCCATTCATTTAATACATGTTAAACACTTATTTTTATTAAATCAAACCAAATATATTTAAAAAATGTTCACTTACTGTTGTCTTTACAAGCAAGCTATGGACAATTATGCCACCACTTAAATATGAGCAATACTTGTTAATTTATTTAACAGGTGTGGGTTTTAGACAACAGTCTACATGTATCGATGATTGACTGAAATGTCTGGGGCAGAAAGAATTTGAGACACAATCTCGAGCTGTTCCAGATGAAGTTAAATCAAACACCAAATATTGTTGATCTGGAAACAGGCAGCTCAATATGAGTATGGCAGCACAATATCCATCTCTTGTAGTGTCAATTCATTTAGAAAAGCAGAAAGCAGATTCATATGGTGTTACTGTTTGATCCCAGGGGGGGTTCAGTGAAAGACAGGATGTTGTACTGCAGATTTTTCCGTTTTTCTTGTTCTACAGATCAGCATTTTTGCAAAATGCTAGGCCAGGCATGACCTGTTTTCTTCCTCAGACTGTTACAAGATCCCGTATGTTTCTTAGTATATTTATTTGTCCGTGTCCTTTGAGTTATTTCTCCAATATTGTGACCGTAGCATCTGACATAATCAGTAGCTTTAAAGTCAATAAACGAACATGAAAGAAATTGCCAGAAGTGAAAAATAGGCGAGAGGTCAAGCATTAATTAAAATGCAGAAAAGAAAGGACATTTTGAGAGCTTTTCACAGAGACACCAGGATGAACATTGACACTATGTAAACTCTCCTCCCCTACATAGGTCCTTCGGGATTGGGGTCCTTCAACCTATATGAAAAATTGGATTCAATACAAGACAAACAGCTGTTATGCTCTGGTTCAATGAATGTTACAGCTTTCAGACATGGACCCAATTTGGACCTATTTTAAGGGTTCTAAGGGTAGAAGACGGCTTTTTAAAATAATGAACAATAGTAAAATGTTTTTCATGGAATACAGGCTCATAAGTCATTAACATTAATATGTGATACTTCCAGTCTCACTAGAGGCATGAAAAACTAACAGAGAGCAGACAAGGCATGATAAGGCAAGTGGGATTTCATTTAAATGGGAACGGGGCATGCAGCGACGTGGCATAGGTGGGGATAGAAACAGTTTCAGGAGATTATAAACAATCCCTGTCACCTGTATAGATTCAGTGGGGGATCAAGAACAAACTCTTCTTAAATTCACCAAACCAAAATTAGTCACCTAGCATTTTTAAGGTGGTATTAACTTAACTTTGGGTTCCTGCAGATTGTGTTGCATTATCAGTCTATAAACACCTTCAGGGTGTGTGACAAGATTTATAGCTTGAAAGGAGTTGGTAAAGTGCAGTGAATATTTAATTCAATGTGTGGAAAATGGATTGCAAATCATATGTCATATGTATATATGTACAAATATATATACAGTTGAATCCGGTTAATCGGTCCACATCGGGACACGATCGTTTTTCTCCTAATAACCGGCTGGTTCGATTAAACAAACATGCCCTATATTACAAGATTACAAGATAATTTATGTAACATATTAAATGTTTATTAAACGTTTATTGGACAATTTACACGTATAGCCAACGTACAAACAAGAACTACTGTTGCTTACCAACTTTATTCATTGAAAAATAAATTTGCAACAAAGTTTTTCGAAACGATCTACAACACAATGTATAGATACTCAGCATGCGAAGCATAATACTGTAAAAAACAAGTTCTTATTGAATTCCAGTCAACGTTTGAAGAACTTATCCAGTGTGATATGACGCTTTCTCTTAACAGACTGCACTTGAACAAAATCAAGAAAGTGGTGGGCGTGGTCACCTCCCGCTCTTGTCAACACAACTTCCTCCCATAAATCGCTGATCCACTTTGTATCCGCTAGATGGCGACTTGTGGTTTATTTTTCTCTCACGTTCTTTGGTCCGATTAAGCGGAATTTTGGTCCAAATAAGCAAATAAAATTCCACGTATATAACAGGATTTGTTTCGGTACTTTAGGATTTGGTCCGAATAAGTGGCTCGTCCAATTAACCGGTGGTCCAATTAACCGGATTCGACTGTATATCATTTACATTTGTGCATGCCAAAGGCCACAGTGTGAAAGAAGTGGCTGAATGGGCAGGTGAATTGTAAAGTACTGTGGCAAAAATCCTAGTCTACAGGAAATTATCTGCAGAATTGTGCCCAGTAGATGAGCCTGATAGACAGGGACTGTTTGACTTGGGCTTTTAAAAATAGCTTTCCTTGCATGATTTACTTCTAAAAGTCACAGGTCCTTCACAACCAATTTTTGAAAAGAACACCACAAGGGGAAACTGCATGCCGTGAACATATGAAGCAGGTCTTTGCTCACTTCTGCTCACAGAAGTTACAGTGGGTGAAAAGACACAAATATTGAACTGTTTATGACTCGTAACATGTCTGAACAAATCTGGTCAGATGAATCTTGTTTCTGCCTGTATGTCAATGATGCTATAGGCATCGTGTTCATTGACGACCTCAGGAAGCCTTCAAAGAGGACTGTGTGCAAGGTGTGGTTCAAGCTGGATGAGGTTCTGTGGTGTTCTGGGGGTGATTTAATTACACTGAAATGGGTCAGTTGGTTGAGGTAACACTACATTTGAACCACAATGCCTACACTAAGCTGCTGGACAACCAAGTTTTGTCGTTTGCTCTTTATCTTACTGAGGAACACAACATTACTATCCCTGTATTCCAAGAAGACAATTATTGTGTTTACAGAGCTGCAACTGTGACTGATTGGAATAAAAACATCTGAACTGACCGTTCAATTTGAAACTTTTTTTTAATTTTTTTTTTTAACAAATGTGAACGCTGATGTTACCCAGATCCAGAAACTTATCTATCAAATCTATCCATATCAAATGAAATCACAGCTTTTATTCATGCTTGTGGAAGTATTACATGATATTAGATACATTTCAGATACAGTATGGACTACCTTTCTATCCAGGAAGTTTAATTACCCATGTTAAATGCATCTTTTATTATTAGATAATGATACAGATGCAGGAAACTAAGGTCAGTTCTCAGCAGTCATCACTGAAGACAAACATATGTTTGTCTGAATGGTTAGCATTGTTAAGACACAATCAGCCAACTGGAATGTATTCCACAAGGTCTATGTTAGTGCATCATATGCAGTGTGAAGCCAAATATGTGTTCCCATACAAAGTATAGTACACATCTGTACAAATCTGTGGAGTGAAGTAATGTGAAACTTGAAGACCGTCATTATGAACCTCTGCAAGAGTATCTAACTGAAAACAGACTGCTGCATCATTTTGTTTTATAGACTGAAAGTGAAAGCTCATAGTAAGAATTCAGAAAAATATAGGCCAAAGTTGAGCAAATATGAATTCCTTACATGCTAAAAGTCCAAACTATAAATGTTAGAGATCCCTGGAGATGGTAAGAATGAATCGGTTATTGTGTAACTCAGTGGGATTCATGACAAACATTCCATACTGGTTGCTTAATTTTAATACGGGTATTTGCTTGAAACATCTATTCATTTGGCTTGCGTACGAGATAAAACTTTGAGGAAAGTTTCCTATGACCTCAATATTCCTTGTATGCTATGTAGATATCAGTACTCAGATAGCAGCCTACTGCCCATATCATCTCATGGGAAAATCTTTCCACCATATGAATCAATCTTCCATCTGTTATCTTCGTATCTGGCAGGTGTCACCTCTGTACACACATCTGTGCAGTGTTCAGTATCCATACGGATCTGTGTATCTGTCTTTTTACGTACATGGTTTTTATCAAGTTACTGCAAATGTTTCTTGCTGTAAGTGCATGTCTTCTGTTGACAGTGAACTTAGATCGTCCAGTTCTAGGTATTAGATTTATAAATACTCCATTCATTATGAACTAACTTTTTATCGTGAAACAACAGATATTACGTCTGTCCAATTTCTATTTTCCACCCAACTTTCCACTAGTTTGCTTCCCCTTTTTATATCATCTAGCAAACCAGGGCTCACACTGACCATCCGCTGGTTGCCGCATCGGAGAGAGCAGAAAACTTGCATATGTCCTTAGCAGAAAGACATGTGCCTGATCAGCGATCAACTAATTCTGGTGTGTACATTCCCTTGCAAAAATAACTCCAATGTGGCTGAAACCTGCTACTTTCCATTAACTAATTATTGCCTTGCCTCCGTAAACAGAAATGAAATTATACTGCTCTCAAAATATGGAAATATTTTGGAATATCCATGACATTAAAATAGAGCCAAAAAACAGAATTCATAACTATTCAAAACTTTAGGCCTTATTTTGACACCATACATATCCCCTATTTTTTGTAAGCAGTGTATAAGTTGTCCCTTAAGTCCATAATCATGCTCATAAATGTTGTTTTTGATTATTATGTACCTGGTACTGCTGGGAACTGGATTTAAATCTTGGTGTTGCATGTTGGCTGGTTGGATGTTCTACACAGTCACAGATTTTTTAAGGGAAGAAAGGTTGGCACTGTGACAGAAACCCTTACGCAATGACTCTACACATAGGAAATAGAGAGTGTTATGCACACAAAGAAAACCAGGCAGTAATACAGACTGAAAAGAGCGTGTATTGCAGGGCATCATAACACTCACTTATTCATTCTATGGGACATTCAGCTAAGGAAAATTAGCCGAATCTTAGATAGAGGAGATTAACAGGTGTGTAGAGTCAAGCAGTGATTGTCCAAGTCTATACTGACATACCCTGTAGTTAGAACTGTACACTGAGCAGTGCTGCTTGCTGGATCAAAGTTTTTAAACTGGATTTAAAGTTAAATACTTAAAATACGTAAAATATTTTAGTTGGAAAAATATAATGTAAACCATATTCAGGAACTCAATAATACAAAAGAGACTAAATATAACACTTGCACATGTATTTATTTAGTTATTAATTGAGGAAAACAATGCAATATTGCATATCTGTGGATTTTCTTTCAATATTTGCTGTGCAGCAGTAACTAACTTATGGTTTCTAGTAACTGTCTGTCATGTTCTCTTGAGATTCAATTCATGGACAAATGTCCTAACAATTTGGCTTAGAATTTGACAGTATAATTCAGAAATCATTGTTCCATCAATGACGGCAAGCAAATAAATAATATTGTTTCTATATGATAATAATGTTTTTCAATAGCCTTCCACTTTTTGTAGCGCAAAAGCTTTCTCCTTGCAACCCTGCCATGCACATGATTGGTTGTTTAGTGTTATGATGACGGACTCTTGAAAACTTACATTACACAGTGTGTGAGAGACATTTAGTTGCTTATGAAAAAAGAAATTATGCTTTTGTTGCTTAGGAGTTTTGTTCATGCCATGATACACTTCTATAAACGTTGTGAAGATCAGACTGTTATTCCTTAAATACCACAAGACACTCACTCACTCACTCGAAAGTCATCCAATTGAATATAATTGAAAACACATGATTTCACCTTAAAATTAGCTTCTAAACCTACAGATTCACATCATTTTGCCACATCCTGATATGTAAAATTGGACCAGTTACCTCATTAAATAAGTGACCATGTATACTATTTTTCTGTCATTTGTTTAACTGTTGCTCGTTGATTACTTTTAGACATTCTGTGAAAATCTGATGGTGTAATAAGTCATACTTATGCAGAAACATAGACAGTTCTTAAGGACTGACAAACTTTCAAGCACAAATGTACTGGACAGATCTGAAATCAGAAAAAAACACATCCACACCCAACGTTGTTTGCTGTACAAAGTGAAAAGCACGTTAGCTGTATGGTGTTTACCAAATGCTTATTTTTTGAAAAATCATTTCATATTCATTTTGAAATATTCCGTAATTTTTGTGAGCAGTGAAGTTTGAGTCATTGGTCATAATGCAAAAACAGCATTACACATGACAGTAATCGTTGTTACATCTATGCTCAAAAACTTCACTGCTCACAAATTAGGAGATATTTCTAAATGAATATGAAGTGATAACAAAATAAGTATTGCATTTTGTTTATTCAAGATAATCAGAAAAGTAAAGGAAAATTCCAAAGAAAGTTGTTTGATTATGCAAACGAGATGCAAACTCAGTTGTGCTGATTAAGTAGCAAGTGACATATTCATGGGAGCGAACAAAAGCATGTCAAACTGGAGAGTGTATGGTCACCCAAGACTACCAAAACACACTGACAGTGATAGGGCATGGACAGGATCAGATCTTGTGGGATCCTCTTCATGTTCATATTGAAATATTCCATACATTTTGTGAGTAGTGTAATTTTTACGAAGCCTATCAATGAATTGGGTCACAATACAGCTCCCTGCACTAAACAATGGCGTATCAATAATCTGGGAAACCAAACTCAGAAGATTCACGCAAAGTTCTGTTTTATAATTCGCCTGAGTGGTAACACTTGCTCCTCATCTCAGTGGTCATAATTGCCAGCCAAACAGTTCTCACCATTCAGTCTGCTCACGCTGATGCAGGTGTTTACAACAACTTTCAGAACAGGCTGTGCTGTTAAGTTTGTCATTATAACTGCTGTATATAACTGCTGCTAATGTATTAGGCAAGGTAATTTTTTTGTTAAGTAGTTTAATAACCTTCACAATAAGGAGAACAACTTTATGGGATTGCAAACAATTGCATGCAAATATTAGAATCTTAAACCTACACACTTAAAACAACACTGTGCCATTTAAGAACAGGACATAATTAACTCCTGAAAACAATTGAAAAAAGCATGGAGTTGAGTTACTAAGTATCATACTCAGTACTTCTTTCATTAAAATATGACTAAGTGACATAAAACAGGTTACCTCTAGCCTTTTAGAGAATTATTCAACAGGCAAATCAAACGAACAAAAATCATTTGGGAAAAATTAGGAATATCGAGAACTAGGAATAATGAAGTAGGACTAAGAGCCACAAATAATTCTCCATAATCCAGTCATATCATGCCTCACTGTTCCAAATACAACAGGCCGGATCAGCAGTATGTTTATCTTCCCACTCATAGTTATTTTGTACCTTGAAAGTATTCTTGTGTTAACTATTCAAGTGCTCTGGGTTAAGCCATATCTTTTTGAGAAGTGGGCTGATTGTAATATACCACTCATGTACTAGCTGCGAGACTCATGGAGTTTATTGCTTTAACCGTGTTTAATTCTAACCTCTAAAAACGAAATGTTCTGAAGCCTCTGGACACTTATACTTATTGTGTCCACTGAAACATGCTGATGGCTACATTAGCCAATTATACGTCATTTACAACTATAAATATAGGGTTCATGTATAACTGAGACATCTTGTGGTCATATGTTGGTGGCACATTTTAATGTGGTGAGGCAAAGATTGACGATTTTGGTAGTAGTATGTATACCTTGTATTCTCAGTATCTTGATTAGAATGCAACCAGAAACAATGTGTGTATTCAATATTTTATTTAATATTAATATAAGTTCAAAAACATTTAAAAGATAAAACGAAGCAACCTCTTAGGCTACAGTGGAAAAGTATTTACTTTGACTTCCCCTTACATTTGAGCAATACCAGCATCTGGCAGCTTCATCATGTTGCCAAGTTGACCTTTCTAAAGTTAGAAGATGCTTGATCATGATCATAGTCTATTTAGAAGGGCAGCAGCCAATAATATATCCGGAGAATCAAATAGCATGATTTTTTATTGCATTTTTAAACACGTACTAACCAGCAAGAATTGTGACTCTCACAGACCTGTTAGTTGCTCTTTAAGAAGTCCTCCTATTCTTCACTTATCACCTGTATTAATTGTACCGGCCCACACACTCAATAACTTACACTCCAACCGCTTCACCATGCCTGAGACCCATTTGTCGACAACGTAATATGGTCATTATACCATTCTTAAACAACAAATTAATGGTGACCTACAACTTTTAATTAGTACTGTATTTATCTGTGTATGTTGGTACTATTTACAGTTATGAGAAATAGTTACTATGCTCTAGGGTTGTTCAGAGCAGTACTGATGATTATGGTGTAGTAGTCACTCATTCCTCCTACTCACTATTTTATCCACTTTATAATGGACATGGTCACGGTAGAGCCAGTAAATAACCACCTGAAGACTTGAGCCACTGTGCCACCCCATGTAGGAGCTCTTTATAAAGTAGCATATGGTCTCTGTGAGAAAATGCATGCACTGCAAGGGACGTTTTCTTCCTGTGGCACGGTTCTTAAGGGTTAATGCACAAGTAGGATGACAGAAAGTCACAGCATGAGGGGGCAAAACGTATTAGAAGGTCTAAAAGTATTATAAAGTTAAAAAGTATTTAATGGGGTCCCCACAAGGGATATTATGTCTTTCCATAATGGGAAGTATCACAGTATCAAGGGGTCATTTAGTGAGACAATGCTCACCTGCTAATCTTCATGCCCCACTAAAAAGTTTCTGATGTAGCCTAGTTAATGTTCAGCCTTACTAATTATCAAACTGTTCCAGTTGCACTAAAACACAGAGCCAGTAAAATATTTGCAGCAAAAATAAAATATATTAGTCTTCAGATTTACTGTGTGGAGGCTCTAAACAGCAACATATAGAACTTCTTTGAGGTGAAGTAAGAAGTGACTTAGGCAAATGCAAACGACTTAACTAAAACACAGTTTATAATGATTGCATGTAGCAACTAGCAATTCTATTCTGTAAATTCTGTTAAACTTTGTTTCCCCCCGCCATGTAAAATATGCTGACCAATTGTGGTGTGGTGTATAGTTCTGGTGTCAGGCCTAGCAGGAGGGTTTTGGTTTATGTGATTTGATGGTCGCAACATTTTACATCCCAGTCTAATCGAAACAGCATGTAGCCTTTGAAAGACTATAAATTAAAAACACATGATAAAAAAATTTTGCACAGTGTCGTACTGGACAATAAAGAAACTCTCATTCACAGATGAATTAGATGTACGTAATACAGATTTTTATAATTATTATAATAATTATATAATAATAATGTATAATTCCCTAGACCTCAGTCTGTTGAAGTGAACAGATATTGACTGGATTGATGTTAAATGGTACAATATACCATAACAACAACATATCAGAAGATTTGGAGATTATAAGTACATATTGTACAAACTACAAAGGTGAAACGGGTTGTGTAATTAAAGAGCATTTCTCTACAAGTTCCCATATGAACAGAATGAAGCAGACAACACTGAGATAATGTTGAAAAGAAACACAAATGTGAAAAAGGTATTTGAGCAGAGTCAAATTACCTCTGTTTGGGATTGTATTTCTTGCTGAATTCATGTGTCTGCAATGAATTTTCCTGCTGACTCTGAAAAAACATTTCTAGAGTCTAATACCCTTCCCAAAACAAACACAATTGTGGTTTACTTTGGACTCCTACTCAGTTTTTTTCCACATATCACTACTTATAAATTATGATGACCAAATTTAGCTCTCATTTTGGAATAAGGACACATCTATTTTTCAAACTTTTCATTTTGCAAGAACATGAGCCATCAACATCAGCTACAATGTCCGAAGACTTTATTGCCTCGTATGGTTTTCATTATGAACTGCACTATTAAGCTTTGGAAAAGAAATACTTGGCAGATAATTTCTCCAGCCCATTATTGAAAAAGGAACTATGCCTTAACTAGTAGAACTTATTCAGTTTCAAAATGAATAAAACACTTATTCGGGGAACTGGGGGAAACTTATAAAACTGACTGCTGTGAAACTATAAACCAAAAGGCAGTGATGATGATGATGTTTAGATTTTTTTGCAGATCAAAACCATTTAAAAGAGGCAAAGTCCTACATGTTTTTGTGTAAATCACATCATTTATGTGATTTGCCTCAAGTCATTTATATCCTTGCATCAAATCCAAACAACCATAAATTTACAAAAAAAAAAGCAACCACAAAAATTTTTTTTCAACCTTTTTATTTCTCTTAATATACATATCCAGATTATAGCTGATGGTAAGTATGCTTATGGGAATGCAAACCACTTACATGTGCAATGTGTGAAATAACTAGAAGAAATAAAAGCACATCAATCTAAAATTCCAATCCTTCTAATTTAGAAGTCGTAATTTAAATAAACTGGTAACCTTTTCGGGTATTTCTGGGCACAGACTGTAGGTTGCCAACATGGCAAAAAGGGGAGAGCTATGAGCACAGCGGTATTATGCAATACAATCAATATGGGGCTGATTATTAAGCATAATGCAGAAAAACTATTTGGCTAGCGTTAGTATTGAAGCAGTACTGTGATAGATGTCATTTACATAGGTGTGTGTTTGCTTGTGTGTTGCTCTCATACACCCGCCAGGTCACGTGGATTTAGTACCTTTCCAATGAAGAGAAGTGCTCCCGATGGCTCATCACGAATCAGGAAGATAAAGGGGTGGTCCACATGATAGGAAAGGGCCAGGGATTGACCATTGGTAGGCTGACTGGTACTGGCATACTGGCTACCTTCTGGAACTGTCTCCATGGCGACCTTGTGACGGACTGCACTCAGTTTGACTGGTTGAGCTGTGATCTTGATAAGATCTGTCTCTGCTAGCCACTCCGACAACCCTAATAATAATAATAATAATAATAATAACAATAGGTTACACTTCTATAGTGCATTTTACAGAACCCAAGGTCACTTTACAGGACATAATTTACATATACATGGATAAAATTACACACAACCAGAGCTGGAAGAAAAGGAAAAGTGAAACGTGTACAGATGAGTTTTTAGTAGAGTTTTACATTCAGAGAGAGAGAGAGGTAGTTGAGCGAAGAGAGAAAGGCAGATCCCAGTTCCAGATCGAGGGGGCGGCAGCACTGAATGACCGACCCCCTCCCCCCAACCCCTGGGAACCACTTGAAGTCTGGCATCGGATGATCGCAAGCTACGGGTTCGACTATAGAATTTTAGGAGCTCAGATAAATAGCCAGGTCCTAGACCATGAAGTGCCTTAAAGGTAAGGAGAAGAATTTTAGAACTTATTTAGAACGCATGTTGACAGGTAGCCAGTGAAGCTTCTCCAGAACTGGGATGATGTGCTCAGACTTTTTTGGTGTTAGATAGGATCCGCGCGGCAGAATGTTGAAGTTAAGATTAAAGCAGAACATGTCATACATAAAACAGCTGGTAATATAAAGAAATTAGGATCAGTACCCAGTTCCATAGACCACTTTGTCTTCCCCTTATATACAAACCAAAGAGAATTTTCCCTTCCCAACGGGATTTAATTAAGTTTGTTGCAGAAAATCCCTCAGATGTTTCACTTAACACTTAACCTTCACTTAAAGGTCAAGTCAAATTTATTTCAATAGCACTTTTTACAATGGTTTCTTGTCTCTAAGCATTACAATATAATAGACCAATCCCAAATTGAGCAAGCCTAGGGCCATAGTGTCAAGGAAAAAGTCCCTGAATATGGGATCGAGGGAAGAAATCTTGGTAGGACCAAGACATGGAAAACAGTAAAAGCGTTTGTCATCCAAACGGGACTGTGGTAGCCTAGTGGTTAAGGCACTGGACTCTGGACCAGAAAGTCCAGGGTTCAAATCCCACCAGTTGGGTCCTTGAGCAAGACCCTTAATCAATTGTAAGTCGCTCTGGATAAAAGCGTCTGCTAAATGCCATAAATGTTTCACAGTTTCTATGACAATGCCTCTACAGCATAAAAATGTTTAGTGACCACTGCTGTTTGAGAGCTGCCTTAACAGTTTTTAACTGTTTTTCCAAAATGTCAAATAGTAGAGCAAACAAGACTTTTTAAAAATGACATAAAAAAGTTAAACATGACAACAACAACTATAAGAATAAAACATCAACCTCACCTCGTTCACAGTAATATGGACCATGTAATAACAACAAGAATAATAATAATAATACATTTATTATACTTATTATTGTTTTATTTGATAGTATTTGTATTGCATTTGTTAGTTCAGATAAGATTAAACAGTTTAAATAACCACCTTAATAGTCAACTTGTAATTTTCTACAATTAACTTTAATAGTTTTTAAAGGCTAGTCTAAGGGGACAAACTCACAGTACAGGCAAACTCCACACAGGCGGAGTCTAAGGTCGTTCCGGGGGCAAAAAAATTACACATCAAGCCCAATTTCAGTTTCATAAAAAGATAGTTGTAAGGAGAGATGTAATGATCCAGCCTAGAAGAGGTATTTGTCTCCCCACACAATAAAACTCATGATTAGAGAGAATAAAATGAAACTTAGACAACCTATGCAGATTCTGTATGACTTTGGTATAACTAAATCTATAATTAGATTCAACCTCCATCGCAACAAATGGCCTGACACAGTCAAGAAAAAGCCCTTTCCTTTAATAATGTAGGCATCTGGAACTTGTTGGACACTTCTGAACTGAATAAACAAAAATTAGTTTGGCATAAAGACAAGTATCGTAGCACAGAAAGTAACTTCCAATGTAATGTAATCTGCGTGGTTGATGTGCTCTTTTACTTTGAAACCTTCTTAACATGCTTGTAGAGTACATGACGTACAACTCCAATTCCAATTAAGTTGGGAGGTTGTGTAAAACAACAGAATACGATGATTTGCAAATCATTTTCAATCCATATTCAATTGAATACACCACAAACAGAAGATATTTCATGTTCAAACTGATAAACTTAATTGTTTTTTACAAATATTCACTCATTCTCCGTTGTCCTATTTTGCACTTCATAATGCACCACATATTTTCAATGGAAGACAGATCTGGACTGCAGGAAGGCCAGTCTAGTACCCGCACTCTGTTACTACGAAGCCACGCTGTTGTAATACGTACAGAATGTGGCTTGGCATTGCCTTCTTGTGATAAACAGGGACGTCCCTGAAAAAGATGTTGCGTGGATGACAGCATATGTTGCTACAAAACCTGTATGTACCTTTCAACATAAATAGTTCCTTTACAGATGTGCAAGTTACCCATGCCATGGGCACTAACACACCTCCATACCATCAGAGATGCCGGTTTTTGAACTTTGAGCTGATAAGAAGAAAATAAAAAACAATACATTTTATCTGACCATTAAGTATCTTGTCATTGTAGTGTATTCAATTACATATGGGTTGAAGAGGATTTGCAAATCATCATATTCTGTTTTTATTTATGTTTTACACAACATCCCAACTTGGAATTGGGGTTGTAACTTAATCCTTTCACAGAGGCTTTTATCCAGAGTAACTCACAACTGACACACAACTATATTATACAGTCCAAGTAGCAGCTTGATAGAGGTGGGATTGACCATGGTACTCTGGTACCTTGACCTTTGCTTTGAGTTTGCCTTTCCGGAAGGACAATAACAAAAACATGCATCCAAACCCACACAAAACGGTTCAGTGACTACAGAGACAAGCAGAGACAAACAGAGACATGGCCACACCAGTTTTCTAACCTAGCCAACATTAAAAACCTGTGGAGTGAGTTGAGAGTCTACAACAGAGAACCTTGGAGAATATGGAGCGATTCTGTTTTGAGAAGCCTAGATCAAACTGCCCTGTATTCTAAAACGTAATTAAGTTTGATATGTTTTGGTGAAAATTACGATTTTGGATATGGTATTTAATCATTTGCTCAAACGACAGCGATCTGCAAACAATGCCGGAAATTGGCTGCCATTAAAGACAGCTCCACAACTAACTTAATTCCCTGTGAATGAATTCTCTGAACTAAGCACCTTACAGAAGAAGATGAAGATTAGTGAAAGACACGGTACCAATTCAGTCAGTGGACATGGGTTCAAACATTTTAAATACTGAATACTTTAGACCCAGGATATATACTCCCAAAGTATCGTCTTGTCACGACTGATAAAATCCCAGAAAATATTGAGATAATTTTGTAGATATTGGACACCCCTAGTTTCTTCATGAGTGGTTCTATTTTGACAGGATTGCACATTAAAACTTCAGGAATAATTTCTTAAAATCTGTGTTGGTGGTGAACATGCTATTGTATGTACTATTGTAAATGTATTATTTGCCATCTCTGTTGTTGACTATTTATTGCAGAATGCAATGGGCATGGTGCATGACGCTTGTGCCTTACCAATTTGGGAGAGGGGTTTAAGCAGGTCCGAGTTGTAGCTGAGCTTTAGTACAGGAAGGGTAAGCTGCACCTGCACTGGATGCAGAGTATTGGCCAGGTCCTGCACAAACTCTGCTGTCAGTGCTTCTTCTATCAAAGTTAAGTTCTTAGTCACCTCATCTGGCAAGAAAAAGTACATGCTCACTCCACCCTCCATGGGCACTTGTGCTATCTGTAGTGAAATACAGATTGAGAATCAGATCAATCAGCTTAATCATGACATTTTACACACTTTCGAGTGTACATGCATACTTTCCAAAATATATCTATGGCACCACTATTTATAACTAGAGTTTTACTCCTAAGAGAAGTTCACAATCCACATGTTATTAATGTGTAACTCTATCATGTCACCCCTATAAAAAACTTTTTCAAATGACAAAATCACGTTGGTCAGAGTTATACAATGCAAAAACAATTCATAGAGTGCCATCAGTGAGCTACTGTCTGTGTTATAGGAGTGCCCCTGATTTTACCGTGCAGCCAAGGTCTGAGTCGATTCCCAATTTCACTGGGTAACGAGCTTCATGCATCATGGCAACTCGAGTTGGTGCCCCTCCTTCCACCTTAAACTCCCCCATCTTACTGGCCTGGCTGAATCTGGTTATCCACTTCCCTAGAATCAAATCCCACTTCTAAGTTTATTCCTGTAATATCATTAGATATCATTATAATATTACATAAATTAAAATAGATAATAAAACACCAAACATATCAGGAGATTAAACTATTTGGTTTAGTTCTGTCAACAGGGTGAAAACTCTTCTTTGGTTTGCTTTCACTACAACAGACCCAGCCCTCTGGACTTGAGGGAATCCTGTAGCACATACACTCACACACATATACACACTTACACACTTTAGAACCACCAATTAACCTAAGACACATCTGTAGTGGAGGAAACAGGCATACCCGAAGTAAACCCCTGCAAATACAGGGATGACATTCAAACTCCACTCCAAACTCGGGTTGGTAACTTGGAGCTGTGAGGCGACAGTGCTAATCATTGTGCCTCCCCGAAATGAAAGTGACTGGAAGGCAAGATTGTTAACCTTTAAAATGGGCTGCTCCCACAGGCACCACTGACGGATTGCGTGGAAGGGCAGCAGTAAGGACACGGTCCACTTTGCCCCCCGTTTGCTGTCTGAACCAATCGTTGATTGGCTTGAGTTCCCGAGTCCCACCCATGACAGTTTGGGGACGCTCTCCATACTGCTTTTCAACAGAGTTCAAGAACTCCATGTTAGGCTGTAGTCCTTAAGAGAAAATAAATACAGGAAAGGAACATAAACAAAAAGCAGACTGCAAATTTAAGTCAACCTCACAACCTCTAGATCTGTTGTTGTTAGCAATGCTTCTAGAATCAAGTACAGATATGTCTTACAACAGTCATGTCGTAGTCATTTCAATATTGACAATACATATTAAATATTGGTATTAATATTAACATTTTTTATCGATTAGTATTATGGATATTATCCATTTTTTACCATTGTTTTGTTTATAAACAGAAGGGCTTATAATGTATACGGCGGACGACGTTAACTATAAATTTCAGAGTTGAGGCACACTCACTCCTGGCCACGAGGAGGCGCTCAACTGAGCTGAAGCCTTTGGTAGAGGATCTGAGGGAAGTTAGTAGGTCCCGGAGGGTGGCATGAAGCTGTGTGTCCTGCAAGTTGTGGTAGCGCAAGACACGGTGCAGCTGCTTCTCCGCACGCTCAGATGCTCCTGAAACAGCACACACACATTATCACCCAGTGATGGTGGTACATTGTGATAGGGAAATCTGAAAGACTTAAGACAGATTAACTTTATTCTCTTTATTAGATGCACATCTTTGTTTTCACATTGATTGTCCATTTGATCAGTTCCACTTATACAGTAAATACAACTGCTCACAAAATTAGGCGATACCTCAAAATGAATACACCGTCATAAAAAGAAGCATCTTATTTAATAAGAACATCAGAGAACAAACAACAGATTAAAGGCTGTTCTATAATGCAAATGAGATGCAAAATCACACTTTTATTTTGGTGAAATTTGGTATAATTGGTGAAAACGCACTATATAAAAGGCTAAACGTGCTTGTGTATTTGAACGTTCCCTGATCTTGAAAGTGCACATCATTTTTTATTTCCCAGCCCTGGCACTGCAACACCATTTGCCTGAATGTAAAGCTTGGAGAGCCATAAAACATCTTGAAGCTGGTCAAACACAGTGTGATTAGCAGATTCACGCGGAATCGCTTTAAAGATACTGGAACAGAGTGAAGAAGTCTGGGGCAGGGTCGCCCGTCTGCCGCAACAGCAAGAAGTGATTGCTACTTGACTTTATTGGTAAGAACGAGCAGGTGCAGCTATGCAACAGAATTACAGGGACAGTTTCATGCTGCCACTGGATGATGGATATGCATCCAGACCATGCAAAATCGGTTCCATTGTGCTAGACTGCATGCCGAGCAAAATATGCATTCTGTTATCGGCTCAATAGTGTAAAACCTGTAGAAGGTGGGCTGATGAGCATCATCACTGAACCCGTGTTGAGTGGTCAACTGTCCTCTTCTCTGACGAGTCACAGTTCAGTTTGTAGCCTGACAATCATCATGTCCTGATTTGGCATGAACGAGGAACAGGGGAGAATCCACACTTCATACGAGAAAGGGACTCCTTTGGTGGTGTTGGAATCATGGTTTGGGCTGACCTCAGCACTGGTGATCATACCGAGCTCCATGCCATCAGAAATGGAGGAAATGGATCGACAGTCTGATCCTGCCCATGCTCCATTGCTGTCAGTGTGATCATACCCCCTACTGAACAGTTAATGTGTGGCACTCTCATTCAGTTTAACATGCTTCTGTTCACCCACATAAATATATCACTTGCTACTCAATCCCCATAATTGAGTTTACAACTCATTTGTGTAATCAAACATTTTTCATTTCATTTTCTTTTCTGATTATCTTGTTTAATGGCATAAAACTAAATGCTTCTTTTTGATTGCTTCGTATTCATCCATCCATTATCTTCCACTAAATCCTCATGGGGTCGTGTACCAGGAGTAAACCAAACCACACACCACATAGTACCTGATCTCCTGGGTCCTGACCACTAGAGAATAGTAACACAGAATGTAGAGAAACAGATGGACTACAATCTGTAGTTGTAGAACTACAGTCCTAGTACTTCTATGTGGTATGTGGAACTGAAAAAAATTGACAATGAGCACAGGCACAAGGAAGTGTACTTAATTAAGTGGACAATAAGTGTATACATACAAGATTAAAATAGCTTTGTGAATTTCTAAAGGTAGATAAAAAGAACCATATAAAACATATTGCACTGCCATTTATTTGTGTGAGCCTTTGCTTTCAGTATCCTGTGCTATCTCCTTGAGCAGCAATAACTGCAACTCATCAGTCCTGCCTATAGGTAATCAGTGCTTCACATTGACTTGGAAGTTATTTAGCCCATTCCTCCATACAAAACATATATGGGATGCTGGTGGACGTCCTCACATGAACTGTTACCATGCCATTTCTATTAAGGTCAGGATTTTGACACAGTCATGCTCAAATAATTTTATTGTTCTTTAGTCAACACTTGGTATAATGACTTGTGTGTTTAGCGTTGTTGTCCTGACCATTGAAGAACAGGGTGACAAGGAGCAGAGGAGCAAAGTATAAAGAACAATAAATAGAATACAGCATTAATTGTATGATTGTATGATTGCTTGTTTTGCAGATCCGCCGATGATCATATTTGAAGAATACAAATATATATATATATTTATATATATTTTGTATTTCTCGGATCCGCCGCAGCAGCAATGGTTGAAATTTTAAAAGAAATAATAATTTTTAGCTTTTTCCATCCTGTTTTTTTTTTTTTCGAGATTCACTTTAATTTAACTGTAGGTTAAATACATTTTATTTTAAAATAAAAAAATGTATTTTTATTTCTTCTTCCTTACTTGTATTGATTCCTTATAGTCCTTGAGAAATTGAAAAGTGCTGAAAAATAAAGATTTTTTTAAATTTTTTTCCTCGCTCCTCAGTAGATTCTTAAGTATGGACATCCAAGAAACAAGCAATTTAAAAAGTCTGGCCTAAGTGGGGCTGACAGAATGAATAAATGAACGTAGAAAAACAGGGGAATGTTTCAATGATTAGTGTTTGTGAGTATACCCGAACTCACATATGGGGGATTGTAACAAAAACTGTTAAAATAATGGTGGAAAATAACATACACTGGAGTTACTAAAATCCAGAGCAAAGATATCAGATGAATCTGTGCACTTGAGTTTCAACTACATGCAGCCATATTAGTAGTGACTTTGTGTTAGCATTATCATCATTAGCTCACTGTCAGTTCTGTAGCGCATGGGAGCTGTTAGGGTTAGCATGAGATGTATTAGAACGTATCTATTGCTTAAAAGATATACAAAATTAACCAATACTGTAACAGGTAAAAAAAAACCTCCCTATTCTAGTAATATTCTCATTAAACATGGCATTTAAATTGGGCTTTGTTTATGAACAGTTATGAATAAATAGAGACATGCAGTGCTCACCCATAGAGAGCTGAGTGAAAACGGTAGAGATGCTCATGGGAGACAGGAGGACGCTGGCCTTTGGGTCACTGGCAGCCAGTTTACGGAAAAGGTTGTAGCCAAAATCGGAGGCCGCTGCTGCCAGCTTAGTACGTGGCGTAGTGAAAAGATCAACAGACTCCTCCTCAGCTGCACCATCCTCTGACTGAAATATGAGTTGCAGGTTTTTTGTTTCGTTGCGAGGTGTGTGAGGTATAAGAATGAGGCTAAAGGCAGGGGGACTTACCAGTTGAGCATGGGATAGGGTGAGAAGACCCAATAGACACAGCAGCAAGCCTGTCCTCCTCATCCTGAGAGAAATACAAAGACGCTACACACCTGATTGCATTAACATGCCACAAGTACGACAGTGCCCAGACAAACACCGAATCTGTAATTAAGTTGTGTTATTCATCAGTTGACATCCACATGAATGTCTGGGGAGCCGAGTACTACCCAGTGCATCACAGTCCCTCCACCAGCTTGCCTTCTTCCCACAGTGCATTCATTTCCAGAGATAAATGTTGCACATGTACGCAACAGTCTATGTGAATACAAAATATGACTCATCAGAACAGGTGACCTACCTCCAGTCCCACCCTCCATCACTTTGTTTTATGTCATACTTCTCCCGTTATCAGTACTGAACATTTCTGTGGCTTGTACCACAGTAGCTCCTCTGTCCATTTTAAACGGACAGGCAGGATTAGTTTTTTGCACATTGTTAAGCCTTGAGTGCAAAACCATGGATCCAGTTTGTAGTTTGACCAGGAGCCTCCCACAAGCCTTGCTGTTAGGCAATGCTCCAGCAGAGTCATCTGGTCATAATAATCTGAAACTTATAAAAGTTGCTCTGCTCTTTACTCATTTCTCCCACATCCACATATCAACTATAAGTTCTGAATGTTTACTTGCTGTCTAATATATCCCAGAGCCTATCGCATGCTGTTATAACAAGATAATCAACGTTATTTGTTATATAACCTGCATGTTTTGGCTGATTACTGAAAATCAATGACTCTCAGTTCTTTCATCAACTGGATTGCAAACACATGCACAAGAATTGCAATGCACATTATACAGTACCACACACTAGTTTGTAGTAATAGCAGTATTTGTGATAGAATAATTTCGATATTAAAAAAGTAAGCAATTTCTATAGGAATAATATGTCTCTAAAACACACACCCACTTTCTCCCTCTCTTTTTTTGTGTGGGCCCCTTTTATACCAGCACATCTGGTTGTCATTGAGGCTGGCTACAAACTATCCATCACAGAAACAAGCCACGTCCCAGTCTCATCCAACCAACCCAACCTAACATAACCCAACCAAGGCGTTCCCCTACTCCACTACTCTCAATAATCTCAATTCCATTACTACAGAATCGTATAACTGTGATTTGCGATTGTTAACATCTATTACCTTTGAAAGGCAATAACAGACTTCTGAAAGCAAGATTAGATAGATTGAAATCCTTAAATGACCATAATGAAGCTTGATTGTGGTTCTGTGGCTAAAATGTTCCAACTGTTAGTTTGTCAAAGAGTAAACAGGCATAGTAGTTATCCATGCTACAATAATAATAATAATAATAATAATAATAATAATAATAATATACAATGCGAATTGTTTTAATAATAAATAGGCATAAATTATACAGTTAAAAATAGCTGTTACAACATACCTACACAAACAGACGAACATCACTCTCACTGTCTTTTTGCAAAAGTGTATTTGCCATACTAAAATAATAAGAATAAAAGGTTTTAAATGATCAAATTACTACCCTCTTTTAAACACGCCACATTAATGCAGAGGAAAAATAAACTACATACAAATCTGGAATGCCAGAAACAGAGGTACGTTTTCTGAGGGTGTGGCTCTTTAAGTGCTTTGGTTCACTTATAACTAATTAATAACTAAACACTTTTTGCTATGATTATTTTAGGTATTATTTTAGGTATTATTTTAGGTATTGATATCACCACAGAAAATCGGAACGTAATAAAAGCAACATAAAACACAGCGCTGTAACGAAAGAAAAAGCCTAGCTTCAACAAAAGCAACCTAACCACAAACAAAAACAGATATCGTGCTAAAATAATCTGTTACTTAAACTTTCACTGAGTAAAAATGATTAATACTAACCTGTTTTGCACCCCAGTGTTCCCTGCGCCTCCTGAATGTACCGCTATCTCCTGAGCTGTGTACCGTGTCGATGGGCGTGATACGTTCTTTTCTAAAGACTCGTTTAGGAATCGATTCCCAAGCTTGAGCGAATTGAATCATTTAACCAATTGCACCCTGGACATTTTCCGTATTTTGGCTCCATAACGGAAAAAAATGTTTCAAACGGAATATTATTTCAGTAAATAATGTAAAAAATGGAATGGGAGTTTAAGTGAATTGTCAGTTGTAATACATTATTAGAAAATATTAATATGATTATTAAATGAAATAGTAATATTAAAAGGTAAGGTTTTTGGCTTGAAGAGTTTTATATATGCAGGTCAGCCAGCTTTACCAGTAACACCAGCTAAACCATTCGAGTTAATCAGAACAATCAACAAACCAGCACTAACCAAAAAAAAAAAAAGAAAATAAAACAAACACGGGCCAGTATAATACTTGGAAAACATATTTAGCTAACTGACATATCCTGGTCTTTTTTGTATTAACTTAATCTTAAAATAAATCTGCATAGCACATACCACCAATGTAATTATGTATGCACATCAAATTGCGCCTTAAAGCAAATCTAAGCAACAGGCTGGAGCTGTGAGGTGACCGCACAAGCAGCTTGCACCTCCATTTTACCCCTACTATTAATTTAAGTTACTCTAAGTACAAATTACTCAAATGTTATATACAGTGAGTATGGAAAGTGTTCAGACCTCTTTACATTTTTCGCCTGTTTGTTTCATTGCAGCCATTTGCTAAAATCTAAAAAGGTCATTTATTTTTCATTAATTTACACTCAGCATCCCATCTTGACAGAAAAAACAGACATATAGAATTTTTTGTAAATGTATTTAAAAAGAAAAACTGATATATCACATAAGTATTTAGACCCTTTGCTGTGACACTCATATTTAACTCACACGTGTCCATTTCTTCTTATCCTTCTTGAGATGGTTCTACTCCTTCTTTGAAGTCCAGCTGTGTTTAATTGAACTGATTGGACTTGATTAAGAAAGGCACACACCTGTCTATGTAAGACCTCACAGGTCACAGTGCATGTCAATGCAAATGAAAAGGAGGTCGAAGAAACTCTCCAAGGAGCTCAGAGACAGAATTGTGGCAAGGCAAAGATCTGGCCAAGGTTACAAAAAAAATTCTGCAGCACTCAAGGTTCCTAAGAGCACAGTGGCCTTCATAATCTTTAAATGGCCAGCCAAACTGAGCAATCGTGGGAGAAGAACCTTGGCGAGAGAGGTAAAGAAGAACACAAAGATCACTGTGGCTGAGCTCCATAGATGCAGTAGGCATATAGGAGAAAGTTCCAAAAAATCAACTATCACTGCAGCCCTCCACCAGTATGGGCTTTATGGCCGAATTGCCCGACAGAAGCCTCTCCTTAGTGTAAAACGTATGAAAATCCGCATAGAAAGAGACTCAGACTACGAGAAAATAAAATTCTCTGGTCTGATAAAACGAAGATTGAACTTTTTGCCGTTTTAAGCGTTATGTGTGGAGAAAACAGCTCATCACCTGCCCTATACAATCCCAACAGTAAAACATGGTGGTGGCAGCATCATGCTATGGGGGTGTTTTTTAGCTGCAGGGACAGGACGGCTGGTTGCAACTGAAGGATAAAATGAAAGATAAAATGAGGTAAAATACAGACATATCCTGCAAGAAAATCTCTTCCAGAATGCTCAGGACCTCAGACTGGGTTGAATGTTCACCTTCCAACAAGACAATGACAATAAGCACACAGTTAAAATAACAAAGTAGTGGCTTTGCAACAACTCTGTGACCATTCTTAACTGTCCCAGCCAGAGCCTTGACCTAAACCCAATTGAGCATCTCTGGAGAGACCTGAAAATGGCTGTCTACCAACGTTCCATCCAACCTGACGGAACTGGAGAGCATCTGCGACGAAAATTGGCAGAGAATCCCCAAATCAAGGTGTGAAAAACTAGTTACATCATTCTCAAGAAGACTCATGGCTGAGCTAAAAGGGTGCTTCTACTAAATACTGAGCAAAGGGTCTGAATACTTATGACCATGTGATATTTCAGTTTTTCTTTTTTAATACATTTGCAAAAAATTGCAATTCTACATGGCACACTGAATGCAATAACTTTCATATCAGAATACATGGATAAGAATGTTATTTTCCTCAGTAAGATCATGAACAAATGGCAAAACCTAGTCGTCTAGCAGTTTAGGCACTGTGGATGTAATTTAAATTTACTGTCACTTTAACCTGCTAATTTCTGCTTAATTAAAACACCCCCAGAACATTACAGAACCTCCTCCAGCTTTAAGCCCCCCTTCATCTTTGATGAACACAACACCTAGTATAATTCACATTCAGGCAGAAATTAAATTAATCTGTCCTGGTAACACATTTCCAGTCATGAACAATCCAATATTTGTGTATTTTTGCCCACTGTAACCAGATAACTTTGTGAACAGAAGTCAGCAAAGGCCACTTGCATGCCATTCTGCTGCATATGTTCAGGGTATGCAGTTCCCTCAGAACTATACTTTCAAAAATTGCTTCCAGAAGCAATTATTGTTTGGAAGTGAAGCAAATTTTATTACAAGGACAGCCCTATTTGCTTTTCTACTAAAAAAATCTATTGAATACCTCAGTCTGCCTTAAGATCAGGGACAAAGTTTGCAACTACTGAAGCTATCAAACATGAAGATGTCATAACCATGAACATGAACATGAACCACATGTGGAAAACAACACTCATCCAGATGCTGAACTCTTTATGCTTGGTTATGCTCATCTTGATAACACAGGCAGACTTAAATTGCCTGGTCAAGCTAAAGTAGATTTAATAAATGTATTAATGTATTAATTAGCAATTACATTTTATATGGTGATTTATATTATGTGATTCATTAGAACCTTTATGATCAGCTTGACACTGATGTGATGACCTCACATGTTTTTGTCAGGAAACACTTTTTATGCTGCCTACTGTTATTTCATTCTGGTACAAGGCCTGATGGAAAAGGTGCTGTAATGGTTTAGGGTTGCGTTGCTAGTGATGCTGTTGGTGATTTCTGAAAAAATGAAGGCACACTGTACCAGCATGGCTACCACAGCATTTTGCTGTGTCACACCATCCCATATGTTAAGCCTTTATGTGGAACTCCAGGTTTCTGTACTATTTAGCTATATTTACCACTCATAATGAAATCATGCAACTCTTTGGCTTCTGCAGTGTCAACTTCAACCAAAGGAGGAAGAAGGACTGCCTGGGAAAAAACAAACGACAGAGAAGGCCAAAAAAGCAATAACTGTTCTCTAACAAAAACTGTCTACATTTGTTTTATGTATATACAAATCACATTTATTTAGTTACTGTGTGTGCTGTTACCTTGCGTTTTTAAATTTTATATTGCTATTGTATGATACTGTTCTTGCAACATGTCAAATAAACTGTAACATATGCTACAAATAAAAAGTATGAATAGATTTACAAATTCCAGATAAACAAAAAGCAGAAGCAGATGGTGAAGAAGATGAAAATTTAGCAAAACTTTGAATTAACTGTATCTTGGTCAAGTATGTGTCCATTGCTAAAGGTCACGTGGACAAGCCAGAAGGCAATTGGAAGAAAGTTTTGTGGACAGATGAGTCCAAAATAGAACTTTTCGGTTTTAATGAAAAGCATTATGTTTGGAGAAAGGAAAACGCTGAATTCCTGCATAAGAACCTTATCACATCTGTGAAACATTGTGATGATAGTATCATGGTTTGGGCCTGTTTTGCTGCAATGACGGCTTACCATCATTGATGGAACAATGAATTCTGAATTATATCAGAGAAATCTAAGGGAAATTATCTGTCCATGAACTGAATCTCAATGGAAGGTGGCTCATGCAGCAAGATAACAACCCTAAGCACACAAGTCATTCTAACAAAGAATGGTATGGAATGGAATGAAAGAAAGTTATTGTTTCGGAATGGCCAAGCCAATATCCTGACTTTAATCGCATCGAAATGTTGTGGAAGGACCTAAACGACCAGTTAATGTGATGAAGCCCATCATCATCCTAGAGTTGAAGCTGTTCTGTATGGAGAAATGGGCTAAAACTCCTCCAAGCCGGTGTGCAGGACTGATCAACAGGAAGGAAGGAATGTTTAGTTGCAGTTATTGCTGCACAGGGGGGTCAGACGAGATACTGAAAGCAAAGGGCAACTTTTGCCACTCACAAATATGTAATATTAGATCATTTTAAAACAATAAATAATTCTAAACAATTGGCCAAGGATAATCTTTTTGTCTCATTTGTTTAACTGGATTATATTTAGCTACATTTAGGACTTGTGTGAAAATCTGATAATATTGTAGGTCATATTTACGCAGAAATATAGAAAGTTCTAGGGTTCACAAACTTTCGAGCACCACTGTATATTGTAGGAGAAAGATTACTGCACAACACTACAATATTTACTAACAACTCTGACAACTCCATCATTCTATAGTCATACATCATTCAGTTAGTCAGGGTCATATCAAATGAGAAACATAAATGGCTGCTATATAAAATTTAGTTACGAGTGTTTCTATAAGATGAAAGGAAGGTCATATGGGCTAGCACATACCTACCTGAAGACATTATAATCTTTTAGTATTGTTGTTAGTATACTCAGATTTTTATCCAATGGAAACTCCAGAACTCCAATAGGACTTTAGTCAGTGATTTTAGGCTGTAGGCTATTTATACTAGCATAAGGGAAGTACAAAGAGAAAAGCACAATACAATGCACTTCTGTAGGTGCTGCTAAAGTGTGTGTGTGTGTGTGTGTGTGTGTGTGTGTGTTAAGTACTGTAAATGTACGTTTGGTAGATCAGCCAACTAATTAAACCATTTCATGAGGTCATTAGAGTACAAACTCCAGGCTAAACCCTATAAATAATTACTGTCATTTATCAGCTATGAACTGTCATTATAGGATAAGAGAATCACAGCATTAACCACTGGAGACCATTACTAAGAGAATTTTTTGAAGAAGTACCATTTGTGGTTTAGGGTGAGGTAACGTCTGGGAAACTATATATA